>CACVCL010021600.1:0-58693 GCA_902729485.2 Mus minutoides
ATAACATGTACTCACTGATATGTGGATATTAGCCCAGAAACCTAGACTACCCAAGATACAATTTACTAAACACATGATACTCAAGAAGAAGGAAGATCAAAATGAGGACTCGTCACCCCTTCCTAGAATTAAGAACAAAGCACACATTGAAAGAGTTAAAGAGAGCATGTGTGAAGCTGAATCCAAAGGATGGACCCAATGACTGCGGCTGCCAGGGATCCATCCCACAATCAGTCACCAAACATAGACACTATAGCATATGCCAGCAAGATGTTGCTGAAAGGGCCCGGATATAGCGGTCTAGGGGGAAAATATACCAATGCCTGGCAAACATGGAGGCGGAAGCTCACGGTCAGCTATTAGATGGAACACAGGGTTCCCAAGGAAGAAGGAGCTAGAGAAAGTACCCAAGGAGCTGAAGGGGTCTTCAACCCTATAGGTGGAAGAATAACCATGAACTAACTTGTACCCTCTGGGCTCGTGTCTCTAGCTGCATATATAGAAGTGGATGGCCTAGTTGGCCATCAGTGGGAAGAGAGGCACCTTGGTTATGCAGACTTTATATGCCCCAATACAAGGGAACGCCGGGGCCAAGGGGTGGGAGCGGATGGGTAGGGGAGCAGGGCCGGGAGGGGGGAGGGTATAGGGAACTTTCTGGATAACACTTGAAATTTAAATGAAGAAAATATCTAATAAAAGTTGAAAAAAAAAAAAAAAGTATGTCTCTAACAAACTGTTCCCTTGGGTTTCAGTTAATTCTGCATAAAAGAATGTAAGAGCCAGAGGAGAAAAGAGTACAACATGGAAACAAGCCCTTCAAAACAAATCACAGCATAGGATCCTTCTAGTTTTCATCAGCACCCTTAAGTTAAGGCTGTCTCACCCATCTCATCCCTGCACACAAATCATACCAGGAGATTGCTGATATCCCAGAGTGCCCTCACTCTCCTAAACTCATAAGTAAGATCACCACTCTCACTCCAGTAACTGTCCAAAGCAGGACTGGCCAAGAGCACACAGGGCACATAAACAGTGGAGCAGCTGGGGACAGGATACTTCTGGTCTCAATCTGCACTTCAAAGGTAAGGATATCCCACAGCTGTCTGAACCCAAACCTTGCCCAGGAAAAACACTGGTCTCCTCGAGAGTGCTGACACAAGAAGATCACAGGTTTAGAGGCCCACAGGAGGGACAAGCTCCAGTCAAAGACAGGAAGACCTACTAACACCAGAGACAACCAGAGAGTAAGAGGCAAGCACAAGAATCTTAATGGAAACCAAGGCTACCTTGGAATCATGAGAACCTAGTTCTCCCACCACAACTCCTAGATACCCCAAAAAACAGAAAAGCAAGATTCAGATTTAACATAACACCTCAGTATGATGATAGAAATCTTTAAGAAGGACATAAATAACTCTCTTAAAGAAATACAGTAGAATACAGGTAAATAGGTAGAAGAAAATAAAGAAACACACAAAAATCCTTTAAAGTGTTCCAGGAAAATAGAACTAAACAGGAGAAAGAATTGATCAAATCTATCCAGGATTAAAAAATGAAATAAAAAATAATAATCTCAAAGGGAGACAAATCTGGAGATAGAAAACCTAGGAAAGAGATCAAGAATCACAGACGTAAGCCTCACCAACAGAATACAAGAGATGGAAGAGAGAATCTCAAGTGCAGAAGATACCATAGGAATCACTAACACAACAGTCAAAGAAAACACAAGATGCATAAAGTTCCTAACATAAAACATCCAGGAAATACAGGACACAATGAGAAGACCAAACCTAAGGATAAAAGATATAGAAGAGAGCAGAGAATCCCAAAGTAAAGGGCCAGTAAATATCTTCAACAAAATTATTGAATAAACTTCCCTAACCTAAAGAAAAAGATGTCCATGAACATACAAGAACCCCACAGACCTCCAAATAGATTGGACCAGAAAAAATTCCTCCTATCACAAAATAATCAAAACACCAAATGCACAAAACAAAGAAAGGATATTAAGAGTAGTAAGAGGAAAAGGTCAAGTAACATATAAAGACAGACCTATCAGAATTACACCAGACTTCTCACCAGAGATTATAAAAGTCAGATGATCCAGGGAAGATGCTAGTCCAAGCTACTATATCTAGCAAAACNGCATATAGAAAATTTACCTCAGTGTCAAAGACAGACACTACCTCAGAGTAAATGGCTGGAAAAAATTTTCAAAACAAAGGGTCCCAATAAGCAAGCTGGAGTAGCCATTCTAATATCAAATAAAATTGGCTTTCAACCAAAAGTTATCAAAAAAGATAAGGAAAGATACTTCATACTCATCAAAGGAAAAAAAATCTACTATATAAACTCTTAATTCTGAACACCTATGCTCCAAAGGAAAGGGCAACCACATTCAGAAAAGAAAATTTACTAAAGTTCAAAACACACATTGCACCTCACACCATAATAGTGGAAGATTTCAACACCCAACTCTCAGCAATGGACATATCATGGAAACAGAAACTAAACAGAGACACAGTAAAACTAACAGAAGTTATGAAACAAATGTATTTAACAGAGATCTATAGGACATTTCATCCTAAAACAAAAGAATATACCTTCTTCTCAGAACCCCATGATAACTTCTCCAAAATTTGACTACACATTGGTTACAAAATATGCTTTAATAGATACAAGAAGATTGAAATCCTATCAGTTCACCATGGATTAAGGCTGGTCATCATTAACAACAACAACAACAACAACAACAACAACAACAACAACAACAACAGAAAGCCTGAATCTGCAGGGAAGCAGAACAATGCTCGACTCAGTGATAACTTGGTCAAAGAAGAAATAAAGAAATTTAAGACTTTAAATTTAAGAATGAAAATGATGGCACATCATAGCCAAACTTATGGGACACAATAAAAGCAGTGATAAGAGGAAAATTCATATCTGTGAGTGCCTTCAAAAAGAAAATGGAGAGAAAGCATACACTAGCAGCTTGACAGCACATTTGAAAGCTCTAGAACAAAAATAAGCAATTATATCCAAGAGGAGTAGATGGCAGGAAATAATCAAACTCAGGGCTGAAAACAACCAATTAGGAGGAAAAAAAAAAAAAAAAGATCTATACACAGAATCAACCAAACTAGGAGCTGGTTCTTGTAGAAAATCAACAAGATAGATAAACCCTTAGCCAGAGTAACCAGAATGCACAGGAGTAGCATCCAAATTAACAAAATCAGAAATGAAAATGGAGATATAACAACAGAGACAGAGAAAATTTAAAAAAATCAACAGATCCTAATACAAAAGCCTATATTCAACAAAACTGGAGATATCTAGGTGAAGTGGATGATTTTCTAGACAGATTCCACATACTGAAGTTAAATCAAGAGCGGGTAACCTCTCTAAACAGGCCCATATTACATAAGGAAATAGAAGTCATTAAACCTCCCAACCAAAAAGCCCAGGGAAAGAGAGCTTTAGTGCAGAATTCTACCAGACCTTCAAAGAAGAATAAATACCACCACTCTTCAAATTATTCCACAAAATAGAAACAGAAGGAACACTACTCACTTCATTCTATGAGGCCACAATTATGCTTATATCTAAACCATACAAAAACCCAACAGAGGAAGAGAATTTCAGACCAATTTCCCTTATGAATAGCAATGAAAAAAATACTCAATAAAATTCTTGCAAGCCGAAATTAAGAACACATCAAAACAATCAGCCATCATGATAGAGTAGTTTTAATCCAAAGGATGCAGGGATGGTTCAATATAATGAAATCTATGTGATCCACTATATAAACAAACCAAAAGAGGACAAAAACAAAAACAAAAACATGATCATTTCATTAGATGCTGAGAAAGCATTTGACAAAATCCAATACCCCTTCTGGTAAAAGTCTAGAAAAGATCAGGAATTCAAAGTCCATACCTAAACATGGTTAAATCATTATACAGAAAGCCAGTAGCCAACATCAAAGTAAATGGAGAGAAACTTGAAGCTACTCCACCAAAAATTGCAAAATTAGACAAGGCTATTCACTGTCTCCCTACATATTCAATATAGTACTGGAAGTCCTAGCCAGAGGAATTAAAGAACAAAAGGAGGTCAAGGGGATACAAATTGGAAGGGAAGATGTCAAAATATCACTATTCACAGATGATATGTGAGTGTACTTAAGTGACCCCAAAAATTCCACCAGAGAACTCCTAATGCTCATAAACAACTTCAGCAAAGTTGCCGGATATAAAATTAACTCAAATAAATGGGCAGCCTTCCTCCACTTAAAGGATAAACGACAGGCTGAGAAAGAAATTAGGGAAATGAGCACCTGTGTTAATTGTCACAAATAATATAAAATACGTTGGTGTGACTCTAACTTAGCAAGTGAGAGATCTGTATGACAAGAAATTTAAATCTCTGAAGAAAGAAATAGAAGAAGATACTTTTTCTTTGGTTTACAGATGAGGAAATGGGATACATTTGAAATGTAAATAAAGAAAATATCTAATAAAATAAATTAAAAAGCAAACAAACAAACAAACAAACAAACAAAAAAACGCTGAGATGGGTTAAATCAACCAACCGAACAAAAGAAAAATAAAAGCAAAGCACACTTGACACACACAGTGAGGGAGACTGAGGCCGCCTACATTGGGCATTGTCAGGTATGCACCAGATGGTGTCCAAGAGCCAAAAGGAGACGTAGAATTATGTTCCAGTCTTCTAAATTAGAAGCTATTTCCAACTGACAACCACTTGAAAATGAAAATTTCGTTATTCCAAAGAAGTTTCAGAGCAAATGTATTACTCCTAAGGGTATGCTTAGCATATGATGGCCTACAGAAAACAACTCGACAGCATCCTTGGAGGTTGCTTGTCTTAATGTCGTATCAGGGCTATTTTTATTTTTGCTTTTATTTCATTTATTTATTAGTTTCACTTATTTTATGGCTTCTATGTTCTGTTTTTATTGGATTTCTGAATATGTAAATGGGTATGTATCTGTGTCTATACTTGTTTCTTGTTCGTTTGGGGATGAGGATGGTCTCTTTTTCTTTCTTTTGTTATTAGATATTTTCTTCATTTACATTTCAAATGCTATCCCCTTTCCTAGGTTCCTCTTCGAAAGTCCCCTATACCCTCCCCTCCCCCATGCACCCTAACCCACTTACTCTTGCTTTCTGGCCCTGGCATTCCCCTGTACTGGGGTATATAATCTTCACAAGACCAAGGGCCTCTCAGGAGACTCTGTTATTGGCTTTGTTCTTTGACTCTGTAAACTGACAATAGTTTCCTGAATTTTTTATTTTTCATAGAATTATACTGAATTCATATAAAGATTTTTATGCCATTTAAGGCAGACAAAGAATCACACCAGATATAGCACTATTCTCCTTGTTCACATTCTTCTCATTTTGATAATAAACAGACTTATTTCAATATTTTCACCCAACCATAACTGTTACTCTATTCCTGGAGAGATATGAACATATATTCCTTATTCCACATAGTGAACAAATGTCAAAATAAAAAATAGACTGCACCAAAGTCCTACTTGGCCAATGAATGAGTTTTATGTGACTAACTTAAAGGAATATGGGTGAAGAGGTATTAAGCTATTTTGGGTTGGATTGTTTCTCTCTGCAGCTTCCCTGTAGGATGAAGTTTTACTATTGCCTTAAAGCCTTCTCTTGTCTTGTCACCTTGTAAGCCTCCTTTCATAAAACATTGCTTTGTTTTTGTTCTCTTTATGTTTTGACTTAAGAAGTTTTCTTCTAACAAGGAAAAAAAAAAAACATTCTTTTCCATTTAGCTAGAGCTGTCTACTCTCTAAAACTAGTAAAATAGTGTTTTCACTCTATTAAAGTTTCTAGGCATTTTATGTTTCCTTATAGGTATATATTAGATATGTTCAATTAGATTACTCTTCAGTACATACAAATGAAAAGTTCTCATGAACTATGAATCACAAGTTTTACAAAGGCTGAGGGCACAAAACAGCTACATTTTAAAGTCATAGATAGTTTTAAAAGTTCAGTTGAATATAACAAATAATGAAAGGCTAATTGTCTTCTCATTTTGAGAAGAAAGGCTTTAACAAATTAGAGTAGGAATGGAGGAGAACACCCACAGAAACATGTAACACATGGATGCTAAAACCATTGTTCTCTCTTCTGTTGGCATTCCATGAAAACAGTCACCATTTCTATACAGACAGAAGGTTGATTGAATTCTGATGTTAAAACTGAGTATGTGGAGCTGGGCAGTGGCTCATGTCTTTAATCTCAGTAATTGGGAGGCAGAGACATGCAGATTTCTTAGATCAAGGCCAGCCAAGTCTACAGAGTGAGTTCCTTGTGAGCATGCGCTACACAGAGAAACTCTATCTCAATCAATCAATCAATCAATCAATCAATCAATAATAAATAAAAATAAAAAAACTAAAAAATAAGAAAAGAAAGAAAGAAAACAAATCTGAGTACTTGGAATTCACTGATGCCTTAAAAGTCAATTTAAATTTTACAATTCCGTAGACTGAGATTCTAGTCATCTGTTGCTAGAGCTTGAAGTAGGTCTTTTGCCTGTGGAAAGGCATAGTAAAGGTACAAGGTCAAATCACCCTTCCTTTTCTCATAAAGACACTTCTGCCAACAGAAGAAACTCCTCATGATATCTAACCTAACTTGCTACAAAGAAGTCCCAATTACAAATAGTATTAGCACATAACTTTCACGTTTTAGTTTCTTAGAGACAATCTTTGTGTGATGCTGTCAGTATAACAAATACTCTAGAACTAGGTTCATTTTATTTTTTGTGAGTAGTGTATAAATTATGATAATTTAACATAAATAATTTCAATTATATTAATATTGAAAACTTATTATAAGGATGATGGACCACTGCTGACTTCTTCCTAATTTTTTTTTTCTAAATTTCTGAGACTCAAAGGATTGAAATTTTACTGCTCTTTACTTCGCGGTTTCAACTTCAAAGACTCAGAAATCCTATTCATTGTCCTCAAGTGTGGATGAATAATTCTAATTCATAGTATCTTGGAGCAAGTTTTGTAACACGGAACTTTAGGAGTTAGAAAATCTTATTCAAATCTGATAAGTTGCAACGTCTTGCACACTGAGATCTGAATGCCATCGCTTGTGTAGCAGAGTTTGCATTGCTTGGAAATTCTGGTAGGTTAAAGAGATATAAACGAATTCTTATTACAAGTAATAAGAGAAACTACAATGATTTAATAGAGCAAAAGCTTCTATTTTTTTTCAGAGATTCTTTCAATTCTCTTCTTCTTTCTTAGAAGTTTGGTGTTAGCATATTTAAATCAAACACACCTATTTTGTTAATTACGTTTTTCTGAATTGAAAATTGTCCTAAAGATTGTCACATCCGTATTTTCTTCTATTAATTTGTTGGACATTGTTTATTATTGGATGGGTCAATTAATCTTTCTCTATTCTTTCATGCTTTTTTCTTCGTTTTTCAAAGACTGTTGTTCACATCTTTTTTTTTATAAAATAAATATAAGCTATAGACCACAAAATGATAAAATTTTGAAAATACAACATTGTGAAAATGATGTGTCAATGCTCACAGGGGATAAGAGATGCCACAAAAATTAAGTGGACTGTCTCCTCCTCCACAAAGTTATAACTTTAAAAAATCTAGTCTTTTAAAATATATTATACGTGGGATGAAAATACCTTCACATGACTCTTTGCCGTAGATTTCACTTTTGTGCCTACCTTTATTCTAACTTTCTCACCATGGGTTAACAATACAAAACAATACAAAACATAAATAAATATATAAAGTAAATCGAGCAGTTTAATATATTTTAGAGGATGAAAGATGGCATAGTAGATAATAATACCTTCTGCTCTTGCATAGAACCTGGATTGGTTTCCAAGCATTAACATGCTAGCTTATGACAATTTGCATCTCCAGTTTCAGGGGATCTGACATCCTCCTCTGGGCTTTTTGAGTAACAGTCCACAATAGGCACACAAACAAACATACAGAAAAAACGTACCCATACACATACAGTCAATAATTATGCTAAATACTGGCCCCAAAGATCTGTTTGCAACCAAAAAGCTGATCCTCATATATACCAAGTGATGCTATGTGAATTTTACTCCCCAATTTAAAGCTAATAGTTAAATAAAGGTGACTATAACCAATTGCTCTGGAGAATAGGAGAGACAGAGTTTCAGTTACTAGGCTGGCAGTCAGAGATAGGTACTGTGGAAAAAAAAAAAAAAAAAAGGAAAGGAGAATGAAGTATGAAGAAGACAGAAAGAACAAAAATTCTCAATAAGACCATAAGACATGCTGGACCAGGTACATATGCCCTAGTGAAATGGAGCCTGAACACATGC
The DNA here is from genome assembly GCA_902729485.2 of Mus minutoides. Lineage (NCBI taxonomy): Eukaryota > Metazoa > Chordata > Mammalia > Rodentia > Muridae > Mus > Mus minutoides. The sequence goes on from CACVCL010021600.1 coordinate 8,400, forward strand.
TGATGGAACAGAAGCAGTCCTGGTAAGATTCAATCCACAAGTACTTGGGCAATGCCCCTGAGCAGTAGACAATCTAGTGAATGGAAATAGAGTTTGGGGTAACCCCACTAATTATCCTGGAGCTGATATAAAAAAAGAAAATCCTTAGGACTCTCTTTTGATTATTCATTGACTAGCTGAGTCATATTAATATGTAGTAGTGTTTGATAGAGCCCAATAGTTTCTTTAGGTTACACATGGCTTATGAAAGTTTTGGAGGAATAACTGAATCAAGAATAAATACGCTCAGCCAGGCATGGTGGCACACACCTTTAATCCCAGCACTCAGGAGGCAGAGGCAGGCAGATTTCTGAGTTCGAGACCAGCCTGGTCTACAGAGTGAGTTCCAGGACAGCCAGGGCTACACAGAGAAACCCTGACTCAAAATAAATAAATAAATAAATAAAAAGGTCATCATCATAGATTATGACTTTGATTTTTCAACTAAGATATTGTCAGGTTTCTTTTTGTTTTGTTTTGTTTTGTTTTTTTGTGTTTTGTTTTGTTTTTTGTTTTTTGTTTTGTTTTTATTTAATTCTTTTTTTATTAGAGAAATTCTTCATTTACATTTCAAGTGTTATCCCAAAGGTCCCCTTTACTTTGTTTTGTTTTTTCTTTTTTTTTTCTTTCTCTTCCTCATTGAATACTATGCACTTTGAAGCTTAATGGCTACACTTTGAGCACAATTAAGTGAGGCAGTTTTGTACTTTTTACCCTTAAAATGAACACTTTATATATTGTTTGAATTTCTTAACTGTAATTCTTTTTGTTCCGTTTATCAGATTTTTATGATAGTATTCTTTGTAATATAGCAAGGATTTATGACTTTTTATTTTATGAATATTCTATAGCTGCTACTGGTGATAGATTTATTATGGAACTCATTTCTTTCAGTTCCCATTATAAATTCACATTATTTTTCTTTTTTATTCTTGTTTTCCTAATGCTGATAATTTTCCCCTTGTACAAAACAAGAAGAAACACCAGAAAAGTTCTTCTGTATTATTTTCCACAGTGGTATAATGATCGTTTTACCAAATACCTCTGGGCTATATTATTGAAAGTAGAATTAATTATAGATGCTGGGTGTACCATTTCTCTTCAATCTTTGTTTCTAGATTACATTTGCTTTCAACAAAGATAAACGAATATGACAATATATCCATGTCATTGAATATTTATATATGTACTGCTCTGTATTAATGATAGGCCAAATATTAATTCACACCAACCATACATATTAATATCAAATATATCAAAAATTCACAACAATCAATATTATAAGTTAAGCTGAAACCCATTGATATGAATTGATTTTTATTTAACCCCTTATTTATATGTCAAAACAAACATTGATGAAAAACTAAGTTCTTACTATTTTCATAAATTTATAGAATTATAACAACAGACTATGCATGTATACTTGTTTAGAGTTATCTCCAACAACAAGATACCATATTAGTGTGGGATGTTATATAATATTTCTTAAGTTTTTCTGTAACAGATTCTCCTTGTTAACAAAGGTACTTAGTTCATCTACATTTTCCCAGTTTGATTTAATAAGATTATATAATATAATTTTTTTCTCATATTGCAATTTATGTTTGATTCTACATCACAGATTAGGAACCTCCCCTCCCAAGTAAAAGATAGCTTTGATTTAAACATTCATTGTTTTTGTTGTTTTGTTGGGATAGAGTCTTGTGTACATATATGCTAACTTTCAACTTGATATGAATCCATTATGACTTTGGGCTAAAATTGATCTTCCTGCTTTGGCTTCCTTTTTTTTTTAACATTTTTATTAGATATTTTTATTTATTTATATTTCAAATGTTATTCCTTTTCCCCGTTTTCCCTGCCCAAACTTCTTTCCCATCTCTCTCACCTTACTTCTATGATAGTGCTCTCCACCCATCCACTCAATCCCACTTCACCACCTTTGCATTTCCCAACACTGGGGCATTGAGTCTTTAAAGGACCAAGGGTATCCCCTCCCATTGATGCCAGATAAGGCCATCCTCTGCTACATATCCAGCTGGAGGAATGGGTCCCTCCATATGTACTCTTTGGTTGGTGTTTTAGTCCCTGGGAGTGCTAGGGTTTCTGGTTGGTTGATATTATGGTTCTTCCTATGGGGTTGCAAACCCCTTCAGTTCCTTCAGTCTTTTCCTTAACTCCTCCACTGGGGTTCCCACGCTCAGTCCAATGGTTGGTTGACAGCATTTATTTTTGTTTTTGTCAGGTTCTGACCAACCTATGAGGAGACAGCAATATCAGACTCCTGTCAGCAAGTACTTCTTGGCATCAGCAATATTGTCTGGGTTTAGTGTCTGCATATGGGATGGATCCCCAGGTGGGGCAGTTTCTAGAGTGTTGTAATTACAAGTATGAAACTTCATACATGGCTAGACATTTTTAACATATATTTACTATGTGTGTATTAAAGGTTTATGACTGTCAATCTATCTATCTATCTATCTATCTATCTATCTATCTATCTATCTATCATCTATCTATCATCTATCTATCATCTATCTATCTGTAAATAGATATATACATATAGATATACATATGATACATACATAATATGCATATATATCATATCTCATGTGTTTGCTGCTCCTATAACAAACAAAAAGTTTTGAAGATTTTTAATAGTATCATGATCTTACTTAATGTGTCACCCCACCTTCTTACCAATAACTTGTATTTTCTTTATAATCTTGATATTTTTAAAACTAAAAGCAAGGCTTTATATTTTTCACCAGTACTTTAAATATATAGGCAAATATTGAAACCAGCCATTATAGTTAACAATACTCAATTTCAGGAATAACCTTACTGCCATATAATTTTTTTTGAGAAAGAAAACAATTAAATATGAGGCAGAGAACTCTTTCAATGAAAATATCAAGTTTAAGCCATCAAAAATTCAGACATTTGGACATGACTTATGCATAGATTGTACAGCTCTAAATACTGAAATTGATCAAAATTGAGACTATATGGAGTCTACAAATACAATATAGAGTGAACCCCTTAAAGCTTTTTCATACTTCATGTGTGAAAGTTATCAAGCAAGGATCAGTATAAGATGCATCAGTCTTTTGTATGGTTTAGTTTCACTCCTGAACAGAGTTTCTTTGGTATTTGGAAGCAAATAAACGAGGAACAAATTGAAGGAGGCTTGTAATCGTTTTTTTAGTCCACAGTGTGATGGTAAATCTATTATGCCCATTCTCTCTGGGATTGAAACTGCCTTTAAGAGGAAGACTCAGCATACTTTAACCAATTGGAATATTCATGTTGAGTATCTGGATCCTGACAAAGCTTGGTAAAATAGGGTAAAGAGGAGAAATATGGAGCACGAATGCAAAGTAATTATCAGCATCAAAAATCTGTGATAAATTATGATAGGATAATATGGATTGAAATGCTAATTATTACATTTATGAAATCAAATATCATTAATTGTGATATAAAAATGAACATTTACAACATAGTTGTATAAATGCTGTAGAAAATGAAATCACTGAGCTTAGATAAACCTTTCAATAATGATGAATAACATTTAATAGAAATTTTATAGAAGTTTTATATTCGTTTTACTGGAGGGCATCTAGGTTTCACAAATGCATGATGCAGTGAACATCCCAGAAGGTAAAAGATCTATCTTAAACATGATTGATAATAAGATCAGTAGAGAATTACCTGAGTTAAAAATAAATATTATTCAACATCATGATAAGGGATTACATACCAGATAGTAGAAAGAACAAAGAGTAGTTAATATTAATTTATCATTATTTGAGGTAAAAATGATGCAGTTTATTTCAAGCAATTGAAGCAAAATGAAATATAAAAAGTTAATTTGTAATGAATATATTTTCTGTTGTCTAACTTTCAAGGGGTAGAGGTGTACATAAATAATTTGATATTCATAAAAGTAATTAATCAACTCAAATGTGTTTTCTTGACATTATTTTTATGGTTCTCCTTTATAAAACATATATAAAAATAAAGCAAAAAAAAAAAAGCAAAGTAATTGTTTTTTTTAGATAATATGAAAATCATAGCCAAAATAAACAAATCAAAAAGTACACAAAGCAACAGTACCAACAATAAACAAACAAAACACACCAAGCCATTTTAAGAGAATTTTTAAGAATCTAAGTAACATCATGATATTTGAGTCCTGACATTGGATCTCAGCAGTCGATTACTGGAACATCATAAAACTTCCCCCGATATTATGAAATTCATCCACGAAGTGCCCTTACCAAAACTGCACACCAGTCCTGGCTTTGCCCACCATTCAAAGGTCATTTATGGTTCCTCACTTCATGAAGTGGACTGAAAGCAGTTTGATAATCGAGAGTTTAACTCTGTTAGTAACCTTGTCAGTATAAAATATTTCTGGGCTACTGTGTCAAGTGGTTGCCCAAGTTTTCCCCAAGTTTAAACATTTCAACAAGAAATACTGTTTGGGAGAAATTGCACAGAAGAGGTGTAATTTATTATACTCTTGCCAGACGTTAATGATGTGCTAGCAAGAAACCGCAATTTTATTCATGGCAAATGAAGATGCTAGACTCAGATTACCATTGAGGAGAAAACATGATGAAATGGTCTATTCCTCAACACCATAACCCAAATTATATAAACCCTTCCAATGACACATAAGGCTAGAAGTAGAGTGGAGCCCTCCCTCTGTCCCCACTCCTTGGCAGGTTTGAGATTCAGTTACTGAAAGAGAATTGATAAGATTTGGATATTTGAGAGCTGTTGACTTATCAGAGAACTACAGTTTATCATGTAAATGCAATGCATTCAAATCTGTAGAGATAAGAGACAGGAGCTTTTATAATCTTGCTGAAGGAAACACTTGCTAGGGGAAATGAGATGCAATACCCCCTAAATTTGATTCTACTTATTGACTCACAGTTGATAGAAAGAATACCAATAAATTTTACATGGGAATGAGATAAACAGGAAAAAAAAAATTGTTTCATCCATAAAGAAAAGTATCCGCTGATTTGAGGGAAGATACATCTGTAGCACTGTGAGAAGACACAACACCATCAGAAAAGAAAGACTTTCAATTCAGGACACTCTGTGCCCTTACTTATTTAGGTAAATTATTTATGAAACTTTAAACTTATGCACATGGTTTTTATTTGAACACTGCCTTGCTGAAACTCTACAATTTTCTTACATTAATGATACCTCACACATCATAGTAGCCAGATTTTCCTTTATGCTATCAACCACAACTCTTTGTTCTATCTTCTAAGTTCCACATTTCTCCAAATATATGCTGCTAACATCCTTGTGTATCTTACTACTTTTATTTTTTTGTATTACTTCAACTTATGTGTTTTTCTTAAGTTTTTATTGGTTTTTATATGAGTTGCCCTTCATGCACAGCAGCCCATCTCATCTTCCAATTCCTTTATATCAGCCATTTACCCTTGCAGCATCTTCCAATTAAAACACACACACACACACACACACACACACACACACACACACACACACACATAAAAAATAAAACAAAATGAAGTATAGAAAACACTTCGTCATGAAAAAGTGTAGTATGTGACAGGAGTCTTGAAGTATATCCCCCTGTCCATACATTTTAATGTGTAAATTCTCATTGAATCAGTGGTCTGGTTCATAGTCTCTGGCTTCTGTGATGTCATCAAAATTGGATCCTCACTGGGATGCCTCATGGTTATTCTGCTCTTACTCATTAGCATAGAAATCCTGTAGCTTTGCATCAGCAGGTCTTCTCTTTCCCATATCCCAATGATTCCCAGGTGACAGATTTTGGAGTCCTACAAATCGGAGCCCTGGATATAGGCCTACAAGTAAGTGAGCTGCTCAGCATGCTGCCTCTCCCTTATCCCTATAGCCATGATGGACTCTCTAACACTGCTCCATCTAGGTACCCAGTGCTGTCACTTGTAGGAGGCAGGGACAGTTATATAATTTTCATGTCCTCAGATTCACCCCTCATGACTATTATAGATGGTAAGGAAAGAGGACATCCCCCCCCACATCTACACCACTGGGGCCCGCTCTCCCACCCTCATGCCCTCTAGCACATCTGTACTCCCACCACAAGGATCACCACTTGCTTCCAGGCAAGGTACAGGGCCAGGACTCTGGAGTGCTACAGCTGTTGAAATACACAAGCCAGCTCACCAACTCTGTTGAGGGAGGAGAGGGCAACCTGCCAACCCATGCCCAGACTACATTATGGCAAACAAGTGATAGGGCCAGCTCTCTTGTGCTCTTGCTCTCAGGGATGCCCTGCCTGTGTCCCCACCATCATGGTCAACTCTGCTGTGTTATCCACATAAGGTACAGGGCTCACTCTCCTGAGTGAAGCAGCTGGTAGGGGGCACAGTAGATCCCCTATGACCTTGTAGGCAGTTATCTTGATTGGCATAGGTGGCAAGCAGGGCGTGTGTGGGGAGTCACCTTTGAACTCATGTAACCCCAAGGCAGACATGTGGTAGGGTCAGCTCTTCCACATTCAAGTCCTTGAGGCTGCTCAACACATCCCAACCATCAGGCCCATCTCCAGTATGTTTGCCAGGCTAGCTCTTCAGAGTGTTGCTGCCAGTGAGGAGTGGGGCCAGATGTGTACAGCCCCTGAGCCAATGTCCTCATTTTCTCTAGTGCTAATATAAGCCCCAGACATTGTCAGAATCCCTGCTGCTGTGTAGCCATCTTAACAGGATTGGCCATTCACAAAAGCCTAGCTCTAATTACCACTGCTTCTCCAGGTCCATCTCTCTTCAAAATGCTCAAACAAATCCACTTCTCTTTGTCCTGGAATTGAACACCACATATATGAGTAGTGCACTAACTCCTGCTGCAGGTTGGCCATGAGGCTAGTGGGTCCTGGGCTGTCATCATCTGCATGGTTTGGTGGCAAGCCAATATCTATGGATCACCTATGAAGTACACACAAGGGCAGGTCTGTGAGTACCCTGGTGGTCTGCAGGCTTCTGTTGGACTTCCTCCTCCTTCAATGTAGTGTGTGGTGCTAGGTAAGCTGAGTTTCTATGGCTTCCCTGTGCCATAGGGTGGACACCATGTCTGTTGCCATGTTTCTCTGCCTGAATCCGGTGACATGTCAGAACACAGGTCTGTATCTTCCTGCCTTCATGCTGTGCTGCCTTTATTTGACTTGATTTGAATTTTATGTGCCCTAGACATAAAAGAGTGAACAAAAAACTTCCATCTGCTCAGCACCTGACTGATAAAAGAACACCAGGATACCAGAAGATGTCTCTTTTCCCATTACAGGGGTGGGGATAGGAGGGTGGGATTCCTAGGTTGTGGAGTATGTGATTAACTTTTGTATTCTTTAACTTCTTTCTTTCTTTTTTTTTTCATTCAATCCTTGTGCTTTTATTTTCCTCTTTTTATTTATTTTCCAACACCTTCTATGCATGTCTGGGGGCATTTTTAAATAAGAATCTCCATGTCTGATTGCCTGCCATGACCTTCTACTATTTTTTATGCTGTGAAGATTCATGTGAATCCTTTCACATCTGTGATTATTTACCTGTCTGTTCTTTTATCTGAACTTAGGGCTCAAACTTGATTTATTGAGCAAGTAGAGACAGTATGTCATGATCCAAATATACCACTTATCCTTCAGCTATGAGATACCTGTTTAACCAAAATAGTTTGATTCAAAATATTTAGAAAGATTCTCCTTTCTTTTCAAGAGCATTTCTAAAGAAGCCTCTTTATGTGTCCTTCTGTCTAGGTGAAATTGTCATTTGTACATTCAGAAATTACTTAAATTTACCATTTCTGACACATAAGTTTTTATTTACACCAACTGAGAACTTATTCTATATTTACATTTTCTTCATTACTTGTCTGTTTGTTTAAAATCCAAAAGCATTGGGTTGTCATCTTTGTTTTTTTTTTAATATACCTGTATTTAATTTAGCAAGAAGTCCTGTTAGTTCCATATTCAAAAAGACACCCAAAAGGGGGGGGGGGGCAACAACCAAACAAATAAAAACAAAACAAAACAAAACAAAAAACAGAAAAACATTACCTCTCAAAACTAATTTAATGGTTTTGGCTATTTGATTTAAGCTACTTAAGATAAAGAATTTTACATTTGGGTAAACACAAATATTTCAGAGAAAGCATCATTGTGTCATTGTGTTTACACTTACTCCAGAATTACACAGGAAAAAAAAATGCATTTACTTAAGCACACATAAATACCAAGAACAAGAAAAAGAGAGGGATATCACATGGATAATTTTTTAAACTTTCTGGTGTTTTGGTAAATGTAGCTGGTAATTTTTCTCCTATCTTTAGCTCTCTGCTAAAATATTTTGAGTAGAAATTTAAAGATTATGATTGGACATTAGGCTAAATGGTAAGAGTTAGTATATTCTGCACTTAATCACAGTTAATAAAATCTGCACTTAATTTTCCAATTAAAGTAAATAACTTCCACAAAATAAAATGTATGATCTTAAAGAAATGTGTGTGAATGTGCACTTGCACACTTGCTCTATTAGAGAACCTTCTTCTTCTTACTCTAAAAGTATCCTTCCCTTCAATGTGAACACCAATGTGGACACTTATATCAATTATCTCTACAATTTTTCCCACAGAAAAGCACCTTAGATATATGCTTGTTTCATAATACTGACAGCTTATTGTCACAGTGGCTATAATACTCAAAATTATAATTATAATTTGGACCATGTCAGTTCTCTGAAATGAAGTGGTTCCTCATTTCACACAGGGTATAAAGTCTTAGAATGTATACAAAGTCCTGCATATTTTTGACTCCATTTTCTCCTTCACTTTGTCATTTTTTTCCTGTCCTTTTTGACTAATCCCAAATTCAGTGGCATCCATAACGAAAATGGCCATTTGAAAAGTAATGTCTACCCGCTATCCAAAATCATCTTCCCTGTGTTGATCTTGTGGTATCATACCTGGGAATAAACTCCTTAAAATGTTAAGTAAATATATATCCATCATAGTCTATCAGTGTTCGGTATCTAGAATCACTCAGGAAAAAAGTTTCTGTTATATCTATGAGGGAGTTTATAGACAAGGTTGATTGAAATAGTAAGACCCAATGCAAATATGGAAGACACCATCCTTTGGGGTAGAGTCATAGACAGAACAAAAGGAAGAATGCTAACTGAACCACCAACTTTTATTTTTATCAGATTCCTAAATGTAGACACAATAGAAAAATGTTCTCCACAATCTTGTCCCCATGACTTCACTACAACATTGTGGTATACTTGTTTAAGCTATGGCAGAAAACAAAATGAAAAAGAGAAAGGAAGGAAGAAAGGAAGGAAGGAAGGAGAAAGAAAGAGAGAAAGAAAGAAAGAAAGAAAGAAAGAAAGAAAGAAAGAAAGAAAGAAAGAGAGAAAATCCAAACCCCAAACCCAAACCTTTCTCTCTTAAATTGTTTCCTATCATGTATTTGTCACAATAAGAAACCACTACAGTACACAAATTTGGGAAAATAAAATGACTTAATATGTCTTCATAAAACGGCTCTTAAAGTTTTTGTGTGTTGTTTTAAGAAATAGAAATTGTTCTTGAAAGATATTTGTCAAGGGGATCTGCAGTTGGTTCTCCATATTCTTCTTTTTTATTCATCACTCAAAAGACCAGGTGGATGCTCATGATCTCTACTACCACCAAAAGCCATGTGATGTCCACAGACCAGACTATGATCAGGGACTAAATGAATTTTTGTGGCCCATGTTGCCCTAGAGATCATGTACTTGATCTGTGTTGCTACTGAGGACTACGAGGGTGTCCTTGGCCATTTCTGTGGCAGAGTGCCATGTTATATCTGTGATCTGTACTGTCAGGAAAGACTGTGCTGAAGTCTGTCTCATGTGCTAACACAGGAGATCATGTGGATTCCCATAGTTTAAGTTTAAGCAGGAAACCATATGCAAACCCATGTTCCATGTTTCCCTGAGTGTAAAGGCCAAAGAAGCTACTTTTGTGGTGGTATCAATGACTGTAGTCTTGGTCAAAAAGATAGATATAGAAGGCTTCTATGATGCTTCCTACCCTGCTTCCCCCAAAAGTAACAATGTAGACAGAAAGTTATTGAAGAGAATTCTTCAAAGTTGAGAGAAGGATGCTGAAATATTGCTCACTACACTTGATGACTTCTGGCTGGGGTGCAGGTAGTTGAGGGCTCAGTTTTCTTTAAAGGTATAACCAATAGGAGTCTTAGCATACTCCAGTAAATGTATGGGAAACACAAATTGGAATTTTCTTTTCTTAGCTTCTGTTTTGTAAGGAAACATTACAAGTAGGGCAGACCTGAGAACAGGAATTGAATGTGATCAATGTTCATGATGTCAAACTCCCAAATAATCAATAAAAATGTTATTTTGGAAGAAAAATTAAAAGAACTTGGAAGACTGGAAAATATAATAAAGCATAAAAAGGTTATTGGCAGAGCTTATGACAGTTGGTTCTCAATAAACATGACTTCTAATCTTCCATTAACTATTATATTCCAACTGATGATTTTATAATCACCATACATGAAATAAAAAAAATATTAATTTCTTATTTAGGGTATAGAGCAAAATGCCTTTCAGATTTTGTTAGTGGATACCTATGTATTCTTTTCAACATGAAGTAGCATGTTGATATGAAGACTTCCCCTGATTTTTGTCTTTTTATCATCTTAGGAAAACTTACCTTAAACTTCAAAAAGAATCCTACTAAATGTCATGTATAGCTTTTTGGCTGCCACCTATACTTTAATATATATTGCTTGAACATATTGACAATATCTTTCTAAAATATTTTATTTTTCAGTAGTGAATATCTGGTCATAACATAAACATAAATTAAAATGTGTGCTTCCATTCTTTTTGCTTCATTTTGTTTTGTTTTGGTTTTCTTTCTTTTATTGACTGCTAGCACATGTTCAGTTTTAACACCACCATACTCTCTTCAACAGAGACAGATTTTTGCACATTTGGGTTGGTTATATTTTCTGGAACATTAATGCTCAGATGGAAAACTATCAAATCCACTGCAGGCCAGTGTACATTTTATGAATATAAATTTTTTCAGCAAATATTTTTAACTCAGATATTTAGTTATTTGAGTAGCCCTAGGATATATTTATTTAAGTATAATCATTATTCCTAAAATCTTATCCAGAGCTGTATTACAGACCCTAGGTGCCATGCAGAAAGCATTAGTATCACTCATGGGATTAGATGATACATACAGTTTGGAAATTGTTTTAAATGAGAATAAAGTTCCTGAGAAAAGAAAAAGAAAATGTTTCCTTCTTTGTATCTCCTTAGAGTTAGTTGTCAAATGGGAAATATAAGTTAGGACATGGAGAGATATAGTTAAAATAACTCTGGAGAAGTAGTAAATAATCTTGCACAAATAAATATTAGCGAAACTAATGCTTTCTATTTAATATTTGCAATTTTATTACTTAAATGACAACTGATAGTTTAATATTTATTATAATTAATGAATGGACATTTTACTTCAATCAATAATTAACATATTGTTACTATGTATATGCTATTTGAAATCAAACATGTAAATAATTTTATAGACAACTAAAAATGAATTGTATTAGCATGTAAAATTTACTATAAGGTGAATTACTTCAACATCTCCTTGTCACAAACAGCAGATAAAGGATATGTACATAGAAGCACGGAATACAGAGGAAAATAAAATTCCAATATTCAAATCCATGGTCATTATAAGTTTTTTTAAATGAAATGCATTTTTGCTTGCTATTTGTATGTAATACATATCAAATCTAACAACTTCCAATATAGAAAACCAATATACCCGATCTCTACTAAACATAGCATTAATTGCTATTTAATTAATGTGTCCAGACAAAGGTGACAGAACTTCAGGCCTCAGTACAAGCTAAATTTCACTTTGTGCCACTCTAGTCTGATGTTAGTCAAACCTCATTAAGAGAAAAAGAAGTAAGCCACTTCTCCACCCACTTCTTTTGCTCTTCTGTTCTTCCTTATTCTTCTTTCTTTTACTAGGCAGTTTCTGTTGAATAGAGTTCAAAAGTGATACTAGTGCAAATGAACTAATTTGTTAAGATGTTATCCTCCTGGTGTAACATTGCGATTTTCTCAGAAATGAAATCTTATGTGTTTGAAAGAGACTCCTTGATACTAAAGGGAGAGAGAAAGAGAGTACTTCATTTGGGAAGTCAGTTATCACAGTGTTTTGGAACCAGCATAGAGGAAAAAAGAAAATATTGAATAGTCTCAGAGATTTACAAGTCAATTTTCTTTTTAAAAAACATCAAATTTATAAAGATAAAGATGTTCAAAAAAAGTTAATTAATGAATATAACTCTTAGCCTGGGATGATGGAAGATCAGGTAGTATGCTTGCTTGCAAACCACAAGATAGCAGTCCAAATTCCCAGAACTTTCTTAAATATTACAGCTTTCCAGGTCAATAGACAACCTCAAACAATAGGGTGGATTTATGACATCAACCTCAGTGTTAGGCATATATGTGACTGACACTATTCTTGGGGAGCTATAAATAAATGTCTACTAACAATTGAGAGGAAACTGTAGAGAGACCAAAGCAACTTCCATAAAAGTCCACTTTAGGAAACTAATTAGTTTCACTGGGTTTGCTTATGTCAATAGTTAGGGATTGCTTACAGGAGCAGGAATAACTCAAAGATGACTACATAACCCAAATGTATCCCAGCATGGATGAAAGCTAATAAAAGCTAGAAGGAAACCTGGTGTATAGTACACAAATTGCAGACAGAAGAACAGGTTGAAAGATACCCTTTTTGAGTTAGCTCCATTGGTCTGAACTTGAATTTAGAAAGCTTGCCTGCACTTTGCTTCTGCTCAGTTCAGGTAAGAGTATCTCTACCAGCAGTCTCAATCTGGACTCTCAAGATCTCTCAAACACTGGACCACCAAACAGACAGCATACACCAGCTGCTATGAGGCCCCCAACACACATACAGGACTTCCAGATCTCTGTTCATTCAGAGATGGATGCATCTAACTCTCAAGAGACTGGAGGCCCCAGGGAGATTAGAGGTCAGGTGCGGTGGGAGTGGAAGCATCCACATGGAGACGGGGTGGGAGTGGGGAGGTCCTAAGTCAAAGGAGGTATCATCCTTAGATGATAACAAAAACGTTAAAGTGAAGTACTAAAACGGAGGATGTACAAATACAAATTTGGTTACTTTACTACGAGATGAAAAAAGGTTTCTTCGAAGAACATACTCACCTCTTATACCTATTCTATTTGTTGACGAATATCACTTCTCCTTACTAATGACTCATTAATTGTGATTCGTCCTTTCTCATATCACATCTTCCAAGGCTTGGGGACATTACAGCAGTTCTGGGCAAAAGAAAGATGCAGAGGTTTTGGAGCAACAGAATAAAACAGAAACAGTATCTTCTGCATACAACATGGCTATTACACTTATAAAGTCAGTGATGCTGTGACTACCTCCAAAAAGGCTATAAACAATTTAATGCCTATGAATCATTTTTATACAATATTTGGTTGTTTATTTACTTCCTAAATGTTGCCCCCTCCTGGTATCACCTCACAGAGTTCCTCCCCCATCCTACCTTCCCTTTGCCTCTCAGAGGCAAGCACCTCACCTGAGTTCCCCCCATATTGGGGCATCAAATTTCTTCAGGATTAGGTGTATCCATATATATATTTAGGGGTCTCTGACCAACCTGTGTATGCTCTTTGATTGGTAGCTCAGTCTCTGGAGCTCCCAGGGATCCAGGTTAATTGACACCGTTGATCTTCCTGTAGGGTTGTCATCTCCTTAAGAGACCCAGATCCTTCCTCCCAACTCTTCCCCAGGGGTCACTGACCTTCATCTAATTTTTGTCAGTGTGTATCTGCATCAGTCTCAGTCTGCTGCTATGTAGAGCCTCTCACAGGACTGCTATGCTAGGCCTGTGCCTGCAAGCACAACACCATGATTAATAGTGTGAAAGATTGGTGCCTGCCCATGGAATGGATCTCAAAATGGATAAGTTGGTCACTGGTCAGCCATGTATTCAGTCTTTGCTCCATCTTTGTCCCTGCATTTTTTTAGACAAGACCAATTTTAAGTCCAAGTTTTGTAGGTTGGTTGGTGTCCCCATGCATCCACTGCAGGTTCTGTCTGGCTACTGGAGATGGTCTCTTCAGATTCTGTAGCCCCACTTTTGGGCATTTCACCTAATGTCACCTAAATGAACTCCTGGGAGCCTCCTTCATCCAGAACTCTGAGACTTCTTAGAGAATCCCTTCAAGGACAGACCCTTGTCAATTACATAATTTCATTTATTCTTCTAGCCATCTAGAACTCTTGTCTCTCCCCATGCCTGATTTAGTCCCCGTATTCTCCTAGCTCTCATCTTTCCCACCTAGGTTCCTCCCTTCCTCTGTCTTCCATGACTATGTTTCTTCTTCTAAGTAGGATCCAATCACCCTCACTTAGACCTTCCTTCCTAATTAACTTCTTTAGGTCTGTGGGTGTGTATCCTGTACATTCTGAACTTTTTAGCTAATATCCACTTATCAGTGAGTATAGACTATGCATGTCCTTTGGGGAGTGGGTTACCTCACTCAGTATGAAATTTTCTCATTCAATCCATTTGTCTGTAAAATTTGGTGACATTGTTGTTTTTAATAGATGTAAAGAACTGTATTGTGCAAATGCACCACATTTTCTGTATCCATTCTTCCATTGAGGGACATCTGGGTTGCTTCCAGTTTTTGGCTATTGTGAATAATACTGCTATGAACAATGTGGAGCATGTGTTCTTGGAATATGGTGGTGTGCATTTAGGTATATGTGCAGGAATGATATAGCTAGGTCTTCAGGTAGAACTATTTTTAATTTTCTGAGAAACTTCCCATCACATTTTTTATTGTTGTGGTGGTTCACAAAGCCCCACTATTGTCTGAGAGATTATGGACATTTAATAACTATGTAGGAAAGAATTGTCATTTTCTTCAGTGGTATAGCAACTGCTATGTAGATGATACTACAGTAAATATCCCCCACCCCACACTCATAAAAGGAATAATAGCTGAATTCTGTAAGAAGCATGCATACACAAACACATGCAAAGTAAGACAGAGTTTAAATGGGAAAGAAGGGGATGTCAAAACCAGTAAAGGATATAAATCAACAAAAGTCCTCTTGGTTTCAGTTGAGGCTTCCATGCAAGCAAGCATAGAGGGAGGTAGATTATTTTCAGGAGCTATAGGACATGCTAATAACTAGTGGTGTTCTTCCTGAGATGGTCAGCTTTGAATTATAAAATAACCTGCAACAAATTCACTCTTACAAGGCAGGGCCTAAGAGAATTCATTTTAGGAAATATCCCTGCTATTATTATGCTTGTCCTGTTATTACTAACATACCTAACAATCACTAGGTATTAACCCACACCTTTTGAGCAGATCTATGAAGATCTACAAAGATGTACTGTCCTGTAGTGGTGGTATATAGAAAAATAGATGACTTCTTAATTCTTAATGATGGTCCTATAAGGATGGTTAAAAGTATATCAGTGATTGATTATTAAGCTCTTTTACAGTGTGACTGCTATTAGGTCCTTTTTGAATAGTCAAAACTACACTAAGAACTCTGTCAGTTTCCCATGTGTCACCAGTTAATTGTTCTTAGATAGTAACCAGAATTTCTAATACTCGGAGTATATTCCAAGAGTTTGTAAAAAGACAACTAACAATTTATTATAGGTGCTAGGAAAGATAATACAATATTTACTGGGTTTATCTATACAAAACTTCACTAATAACTTAACTATTAGGTTCATCTACAGTGAACCTGTGGAGCTGTGACACTTGATGGATGTTTAGCAAGATAATTGCTCCTAATGGCTATGGATGTAAACATTCTCCTTTGTAAACTTTTATTTCAATTTATGATTCAATTTTTATATGATCTTTTGATGAACTTTTTAACATGTGATCATGTATCTGAAAGATGTTTTAAATGCTGAGGACAACGAAAAGAGTCAGAACGGATCTCGAAAATTCTGAGCTGAGAGGGAATTGAGCTGAGGAGTTTTTAGAACCAACACTTTTTACAACTGAACTCAAGAAGAATTTAGAAGTATAGGCACAGCATTGGGAGAAAAGGCATTGAGAGTAAAATAATTATTGTGACATCAGAGCAGGAGGAGAAAGGAAGATTAGAAACAGAATGCAGGGTGGAATAACTATAGTTAACATTAAAAAACAAACAAACAAACAAACAAAAAACTAAGATCAAAATGTCCAAAATGCTGAGAGCAGTAGGAGCAGGAAGGCTTCTCCTTACCCTGGGGCAAAACACATCTTTTTTTTTTTTTTTTTTTTTTTTTTTTATGGGGGGGGTGTTGCTTGTTTTGTTTTTTGTCTCTTTGTTGTTGTTTTGTTTTTGCTTGCTTTCCTTTTTGATTATTTTATTTTTTAATTAACAAATTTATTTATTGATTACAAGTCATATTTTATTCCCTATCCTGTCCACACTCTTGACTGTTCAACATCCCCTATCTCTTCCCCAACCCCCTTTCTCCAGGTGGATGCCCCTCCCCCACTCAATCTGACTTCAGGTCCTTTCTTAATAATAAGGCAGGCAAGGTCTTATTACAAGGAACAAAGCCTTTTTTTTTTTCTTACAAACTTGGGTTTAATTCATTTACTATTAAAGGAGTAGTAGCTTTTTCTTTATGTAATAATGATTGGAGCTCATTTTTCATCCAAAATGAGGGAGTTCTCTCTGCGCTGGTGCTTGGTCTTTGCTCCTTATGCATATGTGAGAATGGATGTGTGTGTGTAAGTATATAATTGTGAGAATGTATGTGTGTGTGTGTGTGTGTGTGTGTGCGTGTGTAAGAATGTAATTGTGAGAATGCATACAAGCTGGCCTAACTGGTTTGCATGGAAATGCATAACTGTGTATTCGTGAATCTGAATATGAGCGTTTGAGTTCATGCATATTTGCTTATGTAAAAGCTTTTCCTTCTGTGAGCTATTCACTTCCCCTGATTCAAAATAAGTTTACACTCCAAACTTCCCCCTACTCTAACAAGCAAGAGGCATCTGGACAAAAGGGAAAAGGCTCTAGCAATTAATCCTTTACTTTATCTCCTGCTGTTTTAGGATGAGGTGCTGCTAACTGCCTGAGACTGCAGTTTCTGGCCTCAGAGGAACACAGAAGGCAGGTCAGCTACAATAGCATAGTAACTTAGGTATAGATAAGTAAACTTTTTACTATTGTATAGCAACCATAAATATCTTGTAAGACAAAGTGACAATGTCTTAGCCCTGTATCTCCTAAGACAGAGTCTTACCCCACACAGATGCTCTTCTCCCTCCTCTGCCTCAAGAAGAAACCACAAGATAGAACCCTAGCCCCACTGTGCAATTATTTATCCCATTCTCCCAGCGTTAGATTTGGGTGGTTGGTTACCTGTATTTGCAACTTCACAAACTGAAGCAGTTCACTGCCCTTTAACTACACAAAGCCTTCATTTTGGGAAATTGGTGGGATTATTATATTCCATTTAAGGCACATGTTATTTGGTTTTCTAGCCCTATTTAGTAATTTAGTAACATGTCCAGCCCACAATTATGATATTTATCCTTGTAGATCTTTTTTTGGTTTTTGTTGTTGTTGTTGTTGTTGCTTTTGTTGTTGTTTTTTGTTTTTCAAGACAGGGTTTCTCTGTGTAGTCCTGGCTATCCTGGAACTCACTCTGTAGACCAGGCTGGCCTCGAACTCAGAAATACACCTGCCTCTGCCTCCCAAGTGCTGGGATTAAAGGCGTGTGCCACCACCGCCCGGCCTCTTGTAGATCTTTTAAAAATATTCTGTAAAGTGACTGCTAATAAACAGTCTTTATTAAACAAGTATTTGATTAATATTCACAGTATTCTAAAGCATTTTTTTATAGTTTTCAGAAGGTCTGTAATTTATGCAGACTTCTAGGAATGCAAGAGTCACTTACAATTCATTTTAACTTGAACTTTGTTTATTGTCAATTTATATTTAACAAAGCCACTTCTGGAGCTTTGTGGAATCCCACTTAATTTTACTCCACACTGAATATGCCTATTTTCTCAAAAGCCTGAAGGGTAGTCAGGGTCAGACCAATTAAAGTAGATGGCATCACGGAGCTGGTGAGAGGTTGGGAAGTTGGTTTGCTTTGTTGATGACAAAATAGATTGTTTCTTCCTTTAATGAACACAAGTAACGACAAGTACTTTAATGAATCTATATCCTCCCAGAACAGCCAAGAAAGTTGCCTTAGGGAGGTCAATTATTTTTTATGTCTTTTTAGTGTTCATTTTATGGCTTTATATGGCCGAATTAATTAGCAACAAGACTTTGTAGGAAAGCAGTATGCAAACCGGCAGCTTTACTAATGTTACAAAGCATGACAAGAAATAGTTAAGATGTAGATATTTCATGTGTATAGTCAAATGATATGTTAATGTTTTGAAAGAATCTATAGGGCAGATTAAATAACATCATAATAGATATAATTTTCCATGGTCTCTTACATGTGTGTTTTAAAATTCCAGAGTTGCTATCATGTATCTTTTCTATCTATGATTGTATAAAAATGTTTGGATTTTTTTTCTCCCCCATTGGAATAATTAAAATTATATAACTTTTGCAATAGTAGAATAATCTAAGAATTATATATATATATATATATGTATGTATAGTGAGACAGGGTTTCTCCTCTGTGTAGTCCTGGCTGTCCTTGAACTCACTCTGTAGACCAGTCTGGCCTAGAACTCAGAAATCTACCTGCCTCTCTTTCCCACGTGCTGGCATTAAAGGTGTGCACTACCACACCAGGCTTATATATGTTTTTAAAAGAAAGCACTATATTTAAAATCTGTGGGATAAGTGATGTGTATCACAGATTCACAAGAATTTATGCAGGCACATATTTGGGCCTGTAATGTAAGATTCAGGTTTCTTGGTAAACCTTATGAATAATTTACTGTGTTAAAAAAAAAAAAAATGTTACTTAACATTTGGTAACCACTTTTCCTCATCAGAGTGTTTTTATCTATAAGCATTTCAAAAGAGTCTTGCTGGGTTAAGCAGAAAAGAAATTTATTAAGGAGTTATTAGGCAGCTCACAAAATCATTATTAAGGCTGAACACTAGCCAGATGCTAAGCAGTAAGAAAAGTGCCCCCCAACCTTATTTTAATGACTAGAACATGTTGCTGGTGTAAGCAAGCTAACCCCAGCACCTCCTAAAATCATTTCCCAAGCTGTCTCCAGCAATGTATCTTGTTTGTGCTGTTACTTCTACAAACTCATGAGGCACATTAATGCCTTTGCCACAGCCCCCGAATTTGCACTAGTACTCCTCATTTGTGTGCCAGAGCTCAGCTCACCTGCTTGGGTCTTGTCTAATTTAGATCCAGGGAAGTTAAACAATTATCACTGGCAACTCCTTTGGTAACAGACACCATAGCAGTTTTAAAATTCATACTGTAAAGCCTGCTCAAAACATTGAAAAGTCAAAGATATTTAAAAATATGTAATTGTGAGACACTGTGCCTAGATAAAAATTGAGAAAGATTAATCCAAACAACAAGCATAAAATAAGGCGGTGACTAATAATTACTTATTAGTTAAGGGAAACTTAATTCTTGCAGGTTTCTGGTTATAGACTTTATTTACAATGTTGAAAAATAACATAAATTAAAAGAAACAATTTTTTGAGAAATATACATATGAAAGAATATCAATTATTTAAAAATTTAAATCATGCCCATACAAAATATCAGACTATATATACAGATTTTTCTAGAGTGCAGTATTATGGGGTTCTTCATATAACAGCACATTATTAATTTTTTGTGGAGGAAAAATTTTCCCCAAAAGAATGTATCTATAAAGTTATTTTCTTTTTTAAATATTAGACATTCATCTTATTACAACTAAAAATCTTTGATATTATACATCTTCTTATGTAAAATATTATGTAATTTAATGTTAAGCTATTGTAGTTAATTTTATTAACCTCTTAAAGTAAATCATTAAATATAAATAAATATAGATTTATTCATACTCTGTAACTATGATGAAGTAATGAAATAACTCAGAAATGATCAAAAGACTATAAGACCTAATTTACATTTTATTAATGATTTATTAGATCTGAAGATACAATATTAAGTATGAAGTGTTATATCGAGACTCAATGCAGTAGATATTTCAATGTAGTAAACAGACTCCTAGTTTGTATTTCATGGGACCATCCTCTGTCAATGAGTAAATACCTACCCTTGTTACAAAGAGCATTTCCAGAGAGAATGTAGGAAACCAAGAATGAAAATCTATGAGAAAGGTAATGATCTTTGAAAATGTCCCCTAATGGGTAATTTGTGGCTCAGTGGATTTCAAGAGATTATTGGTTTTAGAAATGGATTCTATCAACTAGGAGGATAATGAAAACCATTAGGGGTGAATAAAATAAAACAGTAAATTTGTAATGCATGCAAGCACCAGGAAATTTTTCTACACAAGTGGAAAGCCTTGTTTAACATTACCAGAATGAACACCTCTCAGGGTAGGCCAATAGATTGTTGACAGCACATTGTACAATGGATTTATTCTTGCAGCATAAGTTTACAGTTAATTTCAAGAAATTTTTTGAATAAACAATATGGAAGTGTAAAATGTAACTCAATATGGACAAGCAAGCAGGGTTTCTATTTCTTCTTGATACTATATAATCAATTAAATAGCATAAGGGCTAAACTAAAATATTTTAAAGCAGCTACTTTTCAAGATATACTCAATATACAAATAGTTCTTGACATTTGGAGTTTTCTTGGTGTTATGAACAATTGGTAATGCTTAAAATTTTAAATGATTTTTTAAATATATTTCTTTTTTTTTTTTTCAACTTTTATTAGATATTTTCTTCATTTACATTTCAAGTGTTATCCAGAAAGTTCCCTATATCCTCCCCCCTCCCGGCCCTGCTACCCTACCCACCCGCTCCCACCCCCTGGCCCCGGTGTTCCCCTGTATTGGGGCAAATAAAGTCTGCATAACCAAGGGGCCTCTCTTCCCACTGATGNGGTCCCATTTGTCAATTCTTGATCTTACAGCACAAGCCTTTGCTGTTTTGTTCAGGAATTTTTCCCCAGTGCCCATATCATCGAGGCATTTCCCCACTTTCTCCTCTATAAGTTTCAGTGTCTCTGGTTTTATGTGGAGGTCCTTCAACCACTTAGACTTGACCTTAGTACAAGGAGATAATAATGGATCAATTCCCAGCAATACAAGGACGGAAACTCTGCCCTAGAGAAAGCAAGAGAGTAATCCTTCAATAAACCTAAAGGAAGACAGCCACAAGAACAGAATCCCAACTCTAAAAACAAAGATGACAGGAAGCAACAATTACTGTTCCTTAAATATATTTCTTATCTGGTTTATTATTTGAGGTATTTTAGCATTTTAGATCAATGTCTCTTTAAAAGAAAAAAAAAATTAAAAAGTGCTGAGGAATTGCTGCAGCGAATAGCATTCATTTACACCTAACAACAAATGAAGAGCTCTTGAATACCATAAGATTAACTAGTTTATAAGAGAAATTCCTTAAATAGGTTATGTGTGTGTATGTGTGTGTGTGTGTGTGTGTGTGTGTAATAATTTCAGAATTAATGAATATGTCATACAAACAAGAACATTATATTTAAAGGTTTAGTTTAATGTTTTTGTATTAACATAGGATCCAGGGAAACCCACGTTAGTGTTGGGCGTTCTACATAAATGAGGATGACTCTAATTTTCTAATCCACTTACCACTAACTTCGAACTGGTACAATTATAGGCATTTACAAACTATGGTTGCTCTGTTTGCACCTTTATTTTTAAATTTAAAACGATTGTACATATCTTCAGTAAAAAATCATTCAGTAATATTGTCTATACAAATACTAGCATGTTCTCCACTATGTTCATAGCAGCCTTATTTATAATAGCCATAACCTGGAAAGAACCCAAATCTTCCTCAACAGAGGAATGGATACAGACAATGTGGTATATTTATACAATGGAGTACTACTCAGCTATTAAAAAAATGAATTTATGAAATTCTTAGGCAAATGGATGGACCTGGAGGGTATTATCCTGAGTAAGGTAACCCAATCACAAAAGAACTCACATGATGTGCACTCACTGATAAGTGGATATTAGACCAGAAACTTAGAATACCCAAGATACAATTTGCAAAACACATGAAACTCAAGAAGAAAGATTACCAAAGTGTGGATACTTCATCTCTCCTTAGAATGGAGAACAAAATACCAATGGAAGGAGTTACAGAGACAAAGTATGGAGATGAGATGGAAGGAAGGACCATGCAGAGACTACCCCATCTGGGGATCCATACCATAATCAACCACCAAACACAGACACAATTGCATATGCCAGCAAGATTTTGCCAACAGGCCCCTGATATAGCTGACTCTTGTGAGGCTATGCCAGTGTCTGACAAATACAGAAGTGGATGTTCAGAGTCATCTATTGAATGGAACACAGGGCCCCCAATGGAGGAGCTAGAGAAAGTACCCAAGGAGGCGAAGTGGTCTATAACCCTATAGGAGGAACAGCAATATGAACTAACCAGTACTCCCTGAGCTCATGTCTCTAGCTGCATAAGTAGCAGAAGATGGCCTAATCAGCCATCATTGGAAGGAGAGACCCTTGGTCTTGCAAAGACTATATGCCCCAATACAGGGGAATACCAGAACCAGGAAGGGGGAGTGGGTGGGTTGGAAAGCAGGGTGGGGGGAGTGTATAAGGGACTTTTGGGAAAGCATTTGAATTGTAAATAAAGAAAATATCTAATAAAATTTTTGAAAAAACGAGAGAGAAAAAAAAACAAAAACAAAAACAAAAATTAGCATTTTAGATATTATGCCTCCTTGGGAATGACGTATGTAGCAGTACCTGTAATACCTGTAATAAAGGGTTGATTCTAAGTTATTAACTCTAAATTCCTAGTTCTAAGACCCTAAGAAGAAACTTGGAAAGACAGAGGACTCTCTGTTCAGAACAGTGGCCCTTCCTCTGCTCTTCCCAGAGATGTGCTTATGTTGTAAGAAAGTTAGATAACCACAACCCTTCCTTAGTTCTTCCTACTTTCTGTAGCTCTGAGGATTTCCTCCTCTTAAAAATTCTGGTCTTAGATTCCTGGTATAAAATACTGGGGGCTTTCCTCTTGACTTTTGAAACTTAATTATATTTTAGTAATAAGTTTAGAAATAACATCACATTTAAATATATTTTTATTCATATAGATGTAAAGGGGGCACACGGTTTCTTTGGAGAATACTCAAAGCCAGTATTTCATATCCATTTTACCTCCTTTGATCTCAATACTTTTTCTGTGAAATGTACTTGGCATTGATGTAGAATCTTTAAGTTATTATGTAGTTTCATTAATAGACTTTAATTTTGTCACTGTCAGAGGGATAATTAAATTATTCATGACAATGTTAACTCATCTTTTGAATTCTTCACCCAAAAGTAATCATTATCTTTTAAAATATATTCAGAAAAGAAGTAGTTCTCTAAGTAAGTTGAGGCTTACTTTCATTGTGATTACACAATTCATTAATATCAGAAAATTTCCTCGAATTACTTTCCTCTTCTCTTCTGTTCAGTTTTCTGTTATAACAAATACACTTATTCAATAAGACCTTACAAATAAAGTTAAGCATCTTATTTAACAACTTACATTTTGTGGTAAAAGTTACAAACAATAAGTTCAGTCTTGTATGTTATTGTAAAAATGCTATAACACTGATTATCCTCAAATCCCTTTGTATTTTAATTCTTTTACTTCTAAGACCTATTCTCACAAACTCTACCATTTAAAATATTAGCTAATTTTACTGCAGTCTAGGCAGGCCACCTATGTGTAGTCCTTTAGTTACATCCTTCCAAGTAGCTAGGCTTATGCTACCATGAAGACTTATGAATGACCACTTGATATTTGACAGAGGAGCTAAAACACTATAGTTGAAAAAAGACAGCATTTTTTCATTAAATAATTTTTTTACACTCCATATTTTGCTCCTACCTTGTCTACCCTCCTACTATTCCACATCCCATACCTCCTCCTCACTACACTGTCTCCACTTAGATGGTACCACCCCCCACGCCATCTGATCTCTAAACTCCCTGGGGCCTACAATCTCTTGAGGGTTAGGTGCATCATCTCTGAATGAACATAGATCAGGCAGTCCTCTACTGTATGTGTCTTGGGGGCCTCATATCAGCTAGTGTATACTGCCTATTTGGTGGTCCAGTGTTGGAGAGATCTTAGAGGTCCAGCCAGATTAATTGAGACTGCTGGTCCTCCTACAGGATCACCCTCCTCCTCCGCCGCTGCTTCTTCTTCTTCTTCTTCTTCTTCTTCTTCTTCTTCTTCTTCTTCTTCTTCTTCTTCTTCTTCTTCTTCTTCTTCTTCTTCTTCTTCTTCTTCTCCTCTTCCTCTTCCTCCTCCTCCTCCTCTTTCTTCTTCTTTCATTTTTATTAGATATTTTCTTCCTTTACATTTCAAATGCTATCCCCAAAGCCCCCTATACCCTCCTCCTGCCCTGCTCCCCAACAGACCCACTCCTGCTTTCTGGACCTGGCATTCACCTGTATTGAGGCATATGATCTTCTCAAGTCCTAGGGCCTTTCCTCCTATTGATGGCCGACTAGGCCATCCTCTGCTACATATACAACTAGACACACAGTTCTGGGTAGTACTGGTTAGTTTCATATTGTTGTTGCTCTAATAGGGTTGCAGACCCCTTTAGCTCCTTGGGTACTTTCTCCAGCTCCTTCATAAGGGGCCCTGTATTCCATCAAATAGATGACTGGGAACATCCACTTCTCAGCCTTCCCTAATTCAACAACAGGGGTCAGCTGCTTCTGTTCATTAGTTTGGGGCAAATATCTGCATCTGACTCAGCTGATTGAAAGTGCTGTCAGGCTAGGTCCATTTTTGTAAGTGGTCCATAGCCTCAGTAATAGTGTCAGGTCTTGGGACTTCCCCTTGAGCTGGATCCCATTTTGGGCCTGTCTCTGGAACTTCTTTTCTTCAGGCTTCTCTCCATTTCTATTCCTGTAATTCTTTCAGACAAGAACAATTATGGGTCAGAGTTGTGACTCTGGGCTGGCTACCTCCTCCCTCACTGGATGTCCTGTTATCCTGCTGCAGGTGCACTCTATATAAGTTCCCTCTCGCTACTCTCAGGAATTTCATCTAAGGTCCCTCCCTTTGAGTCCTGAGAGTCTCTCAACTCCCAGGTCTCTGGTGCATTCTCAAGGGTCCCTCCATCCTCCTATCTTCCAAGGTTGTCTGTTTCTATTCTTTCTGCTGACCCTCAGAGCTTCAGTCCTTTTCCTAAACCCAATACCAGATCAGATCTCCCCCTGCCAATACTCCCCCATATGCTTTCTCCCAGGTCCCTCCATTTTTCCCCACTAGTGATTGCCTTCTTATATCTCCCAAGTGTGACTAAGGCATCCTCACTTGGGCACTTCAGCTTGTTGAACTTTTTGAGTTCTGTGGACTCTATCTTGGGTATTCTGTACTTTTTCTTTGGGCTAATATCCACTTATTAGTAAGTACATTCCATGTAGTTCCTTTGGGGTCTGAGTTACTTCACTCAGGATGATATTTTCTAGCTCCATTCATTTGTCTGAAAAACTCAGGATGCCTTCGTTCTTAATAGATAAGTAGTATTCTATTGTGTAAATGAACAGCATTTTCTCTATCCAATCTTCTGTTGTGGTACATCTAGGTTGTTTCCAGCTTCTGGTTAACACAAATAAGGTGACTATGAACACTGTGGAACAAGTGCCCCTGTGGCATGGTGGGGCATATAAGACAGTATTTTTGACAAATGGTGCTGGTTCAACTGGTGGTTAGCATGTAGAAAAATGCAAATTGAACCCCTTATACAAAGCTCAAGACCAAGTGTATCAGCGACCTCCACATAAAACCAGATACACTGAAACTTATAGAGGAGAAAGTGCAGAAGAGCCTCAAATACATAGGCACAGGGGAAATTTTCTTAAACAGAACACCAATAGCTTGTACTCTAAGATCAAGAATCAACAAATGGAACCTCATAAAATTGCAAAGCTTTTGTAAGGCAAAGGACACTGTCAATAGGACAACACAGCAACCAACAGATTGGGAAAAGATCTTCACCAATCCTACATCCAATATATACAAAGAACTCAAGAATTTAGATTCCCAAGAATCAAATTACCCTATTAAAAATGGGATACAATGCTAAATAAATAATTTTCAACTGAGGAATACCAAATGGCCAAGAATCACCTAAAGAAATGTTCACCATGCTAAGTCATCAGGGAAATTCAAATCAAAACAACCCTGAGATGCTACCTCACAGCAGTCAGAATGGTTAAATCAAAAATTCAGGTGACAGCAGATGCTGGTAAGGATGGGAAGAAAGAAGAATACTCCTCCATTGCTGGTAGGATTGCAAGCTGGTACAACCACTCTGGAAAGCAGTGTGGTGGTTCCTCAGAAAATTGTACATAGTACTAACTCAGGACCCATTTATCCCCCTCCTGGGCATATACGCAAAAGATGCTCTGACATATAACAAGAACACATGCTCCACTATGTTCATAGCAGCCATATTTATAATAACCAGAAGCTAGAAAGAATCCAGATGTCCTTCAATAGAGGAATGGATACAGAAAATGTGGCACGTTTACATAATAGAGTACTACATACCTAATAAAAATGATGACTTCATGAAATTCTTAGGCAAGTGGATGGAACTAGAAAATATTATCCTGAGTGAGGTAACCCAATCACAAAAGAAGACACACGTTATGCACTAACTGATAAGTGAATATTTGCCAGATGCTTCACATACTCAACATATAATTCACAGAGGAGATGAAGCCCAATAACAAGGAATAGCAAAGTGTGAGTTCTTTGGTTCTTCTTAGAAGGAGAACAAATGCTCACAGGAGTAAATATGGAAATAAAGTGTAGAGCAGAGACTGAAGAAAAGGCCATCCAGAGACTGCCCCACCTGGGGATTCATCCCATATACAGTCACTAAACTCTGATACTATTATGGATGCCAAAAAATGCTTGCTGAAAGAAGCCTGATATAGCTGTTTCCTAAGAACCCTGCCAGAGCCTTACAAATACAGAGGTGGATGCTTGCAACTTAACCATTCCACTGACCATGGCATCCCAAATAGAGGAATTAGTGAAAGGACTGAAGGAGTTGAAGGGATTTATAACCCCATAGGAAAAATAACAATATCAACCAACCAGAGCCTCCAAAGCTCCCAGAGACTAAACCATCAACCCAGGAATATTCATGGCTCCAACTGCATATATAGTAGAGAATGGCCTTGTCAGGCATCAATGGAAGGAGAGGTCCTTGTCTCTATGAAGGCTCGATAGATGCCTCAGTGTAGGGGAATCAAGGGCACGGAGGGGAGAGTGTGTGTGTGTGCGGAGGAACAGCTTCATAGAAGAAGGGAAAAGGAATATGGGATAGGGGGTTTCCAGGAAGGGGGAAAACTGGGAAATGGGATAACATTTGAAATAAAGAAAATATTAAATTTTATTATAATAATATTATTAAATAAATATTTAAAAAGAAAATTGATATTTTCAAATAATATACTCTGATTACAGTCCCTCTTCACCCAACTCCTCCTAAATTTTCCTGATGCATGGCCCCACACATAAACATCCTTTCTTTCTGTCAGTAGAATATAAACATATATCTAAAGATAATAATAGTAAGCCGGGCGTGGCGGCGCACGCCTTTAATCCCAGCACTCGGGAGGCAGAGGCAGGCGGATTTCTGAGTTCGAGGCCAGCCTGGTCTACAAAGTGAGTTCCAGGACAGCCAAGGCTATACAGAGAAACCCTGTCTCGAAAAACAAAACAAAACAAAACAACAACAAAAAAAGATAATAATAGTAAAATAAAGTAAGATAAAAGAACAACTAACAAACTAGAGTACGGCATAACAAACAAGCATAAAGAAAGAAAACCAAAAGAAATTCTCAAGAAACACTTATAGGGAGGCAGATGTCTGAGTTTGAGGCCAGCCTGGTCTACAAAGTGAGTTCCAGGACAGCCAGACCTATAGAGAGAAACCCTTCTCAAAAACCAAAAAATAAAATAAAATAAAATAAAATAAAATAAAATAAAATAAAATAACAAAAACCCAAACAAAACACAACAAAACAAAACAACAAACAAAAAGAAACACATATAGTGACACACATGTGCACATAAAAGATACTACTGAAGCTATGTGCATAGGAACCACAAGGTTAAAAAGGAGAAGATAACACAGTATTACACAAAGCACATTTTAAAATTCTATTGGTTTTATTTTGTGTTGGCTATCTACTGCTAAGTATGTGGCCTGGCCTTTAATTTGTATACCTAGTAGGACTCCATTTTAGAAACCTAATGTTTTCTTTTTCTAGTGGTTATAAATTGGAAATAACTTGTGGGATAAAGATGGGGTTTTTTATTCTCTTATAATTTCTGCACTAGAACACCATTTCCAGATATATTATGCAGGCTTTGTGCATGCTGTCACTGCATCTCTGAATTCATATGAGTCTTGGTCCTGAAGAGTTTATAATATCTGGCTTCCTTGGTGTCTCCCATCCTTGGTGTCTCCTCACAACCTTTCTGCTTTCTTTTCTTCAGTGTTGCCTAAGCTTCAAGGACAGGGATTTGTTTGAAATCTCCTTTTAGGATTCAGTATTCCCCACTAACGCTTGGCTGTGTGTCTCTGTACTTGTTCCTACTGAATGCAGTAGTCCCTTAATAATAAGTGTCCCTTATTATTGCTGGGCAAGACAGTGATCTATAAATATAGCAGAATGTCATTAGGACTCACTTTATTGTCATACTCATTAACAGATTAGGAGCACTTGGTTTTTCATCTCCAATAGTGTGATCATCAATTGTAATTTCAATAGTTATTCCTTATATGACTGACAGGGATAACTTACCAAAAAGATTTCACTATACCTGAAAAAAGCTGTAACTCAACACTGGATAGTTGCATGTATGTACACTACAGATGAAGTCCAAGGTGGCAAGCAAGAATCCATTAGAAATTTAAGATTCTTTTTCTTTGTATTTCCTTCTGTGAATATTTTGTTCCTCCTTCTAAAAAGGACCAAAGCATCCACACTTTGGTCTTCCTTCTTTTTGAACTTCATGTGGTCTGTGAATTGTATCTTGGGTATTCTGAGCTTTTGGGCTAATATCCACTTATCAGTGAGTGCATAACTTGCATGTTCTTTTGTGACTGGGTTACTTCACTCAGGATAATATTTTCTAGTTCCAAGGAGTGGGAGGGGAGATGGGATAAGAGGTTTCTGGAGGGGAAATGAGGAAAGGGGATATGATTTGAAATGTAAATAAAAGAAATATCCAATTAAAAAATAAAGACAAGTAAAGATTTTTAACCTATGATTTAGAAATTTAGTTAGAAATTTGGAGGTTTGGTGAATGGAGCAGAGGCAGGTCACATGAGGAAACCTCAGGAACATTGATGAAAGGAAGAGGGCTCTGAGGTCCCCTGCTGTGAAAGGAGACAAGTTGGTTGTTCTGAGTCAGAGAGCTGGAGAATGGAAGCTGCCTACTTCTTGGGGCAAATATTGTTTTAACTGAGAATTTATAAAACTGGAATTATTTGATATTAGGATAGACTTATATACAGATTTTGCTGAATTGTGCAGGGAATTTTTCCCATGGTTCATATCTATGATAAGGAAAATTATTCACTCCAAGTAGAGAGCAGGGATAATTGCCTATAATGAACAGGAATTGATAGAAATCTGTAGCTCCAGGTAGAGAGCATAACAGATAGGTGATAAATTAAAGTCTACAGGTATCTCTTATTCTTTGTGAGCTCCATAGTAATTTTGAGTTAATTTCCTGGCATGACAGAATAGAAAAAAATGCATAAAAATAGGCTCATATAATATTTTAGTTTACTTCATTTATTATATGATTTGAATTTTAAAGATGGGTGTGATTTTGAGTTTTGTAGTTATATTATTCCTATGGGAGAGAGGTCAAGCTAAAGGTTTTCTGGTTACTTGGTCAAGGATATGCTGATTTGTGAGAAAGATTTTGCCTTTGCATTTTTAGAAAAGGTGATTAATATTTATACTCCTTCCAGAGTTATATGGATCACATATGATAGCAGAAGACCACCTGAAAATAGATTCAGGTGAATCAAATGAACAAACAAACAAACAAAAAGATATTTTGTTCCATCCTATACAGAGGATATATAGATATGCAGTTGACTCTACAACTTGTCTCCATTCTGGAAGCTATGTTATGCTTCCTAAATTTTCAGATAATATTGATCATACTTGGATTTCTGATGAGATTGAAGACTAGTTATTGTCTCATAACCAACCCAGGCTAATTAGCATCGAGAGAATATATTTAAAAGGATAGTTTTCAGATAGTATACATGCTAAAACAAAGATATAACATATGGATTCATAAGCTTTTTTAAAGTTAGGATAGATAACAGAATGTTTATTTAATTGTCAAAAAGATGAACTGGATGCTGGGTATATCTTATACTTCATAATTTACAAAATTGTTATACCTTTGTTCAATTTATATTTGAGAGGAAAGAGCCTTTTAACTTGACAAAAATGGGAAAATGTGGATTGCCGTCTATATGCAGGTGAGCACATGCCCAAGATAAGGTGAGAACCTGTGATTGGGCAGTGGAAAAGGAAGGCGGGATGAGAATTTTAGAGATGAGGACAGAGGTAGAGAGGGGGCTAGAAGAGGGGACGGAGAGGAAGAAATACGATGGAACCTTTGAAGAGGAAGAGGAGCTAGACCCACAAAGTCCTGGGAGCCATAAATTTTGGGGATTTCTTAGATAGATGATTAAATCTTAAGTAGGGTGCATTTGCTTCATCTAGTGGTGTAGCTTATGTTTATATCAATTGAGTTTTGAGTTCATTGTGCAGGCATTTTGTGGGTTGAGAATTTACTAATATAAATCTGACTGTTAATTTACAAGACTCTAGAGTTTTGATTTTACTGGGGCTGGTAATGGGATCAGAATCCACCTCAAGAGAACAGCAAGACTGGCAGCCACTGCATGGGGCTAGCCCTGGAGGTAGGAAGACAGCTGGGTCCAGAGAGTAGCTGGAAATTTTGCAGGATGGTGACTTTTTTAGTATTTTCTACTATATTACCTTTCTGAAGGATAGCAATTTGGCAACCTTGAAACGTACCTTTCAAGTTGAGAAAGGAGGAAGCAGTCATTTGTCTTCTCCCTATCCCTAGCTATTAAATTACTCAATGTCTAACCTGGCATCATACACATAGGGGTACATAAATGGCACATATATGTTGGTGATCATTAGACTTAAGTCTAATTGTGCCACAGACTGTTCCCTTTTTGGGTCTCCTATCTACGTGGAAGGGAGTCTCTAGAGCAGATGGGCAAGAATTCGGTGAATAACAAACAGAGACTACATGAGAGGGTGTGTAGAATCTGAATATATTTTCACAAAGTGAACAACAGCCTTATATAATACAGAAAACAAAGCAGGCAGGCAAAGTACATTGAAGTTACCTGACACAAAACAAAGGAATGCCTTCAAAAGGACTTACAGGAACCAGGTAATATCTACAGTAAAGATAAAACAACTTTGCCTAGGGTCAGCTGATGACAGGTAAGGATTTCACACCCTAGTCACTATTTGTGCTACTCCTTTGAGCCTTGTGAGAGCTAGCACCATGGGGCTCTCTGCTCTAGCAGACCTTCTCATGAATAATGTATTATCACAACCCCCTATTTCCTAGGCCCAGGTAAATTCTAACAAAAGTGTAATTTGGCTGTTCTTTGAAGTATCTGTGTGGGTAATCTCCATTTGTCAGAAGAATTCACCAACTTTCTTCTAATCTGCTATACCAGGCTGTAGATAAGATTCCTGTCTCAGTGGGAAACCCTAAATCTTTCATGGTAAACTCACCTATTCACTAAGGCTATTGCCCCAAGTAAACACTCTACAGACCAGCCCTGAGCTATTCAGGCTCAGCTCCGTTCTTTGTAATGCCTAATTAGTTTTCCCTGTCTGATTTTCTAGGACTTTGGAACTCTGAAAGGCTTAGCTAGTTCAGAATTGAATCTTTAAAGGCACTTATAGTAAAATAATACTAAAGGAGAGCACATGGATCCATACACCAGACTAACCTAACATGGGGGATATATGGGTTATGAGAACACCTTCCCAGGAGAATGAGTTTCTTTTGAAACTCTGTGTCTCATGACCGCTTCCAAGCCTCTCAGCTTGTCAAGCCACTTCATTGGGATGTGCGTAGCATAATTGAACTTAAGACTGGCACAAGAAAAGTGAATCTTTTCTGGTAGTGGAAACCTAGACAATTACCCATGACTTGAGAAGTCATAGATATTGGACAAAAACCTATACCAGCATAATTCTTAAAAAGAATATATAAACATCTTTCCTTATAACAACAGGTGCATGTAATCTGCACCTTAAACCTCTTCAGAACAGAAAGAGATCACTGCAGAAAACGGAAAGTAGAGACAAAGCAGACTTATGGAGTATAGTAATAGTGGATACAGCAACAGCCCACGTCTGGTCTTAAAGCTCAGGGGACAGTGTAGAAGAGAGGAGAGGAAAGTCCTAAGAACAGACAGATAACATGCTCAGCTTTATTCAGAGTTTTTCTTAGTTTGGTTTTTGTATTTGTGTTTGTTTTTCAACTCTGTTTTTAATATTTTACCAAAACTTACTAGACCATTCAAATCAAAGCTGCACTGTGCCTGTTCAAACTCATTTTACCTGCTCCTTCAAAAATGTGTCAAGAGGTGTATTGCATTCTGTTTTGTTTTTGCTGATTCTAATAGAATATACATTAATAACCTTTATTAAATGTTTTGTGTCGTATTTGATTAATAATTATAATTAATCAAAATTTGGATTTTGTAGAAAAATCTATTAAAAATATGATATGCTTAGTCAAGCAATGTGGCAGTTTCTAGAACATTCAAATAACCTGCAGAATGCCACAGGTTCTATCATAGAACTGGGCATTGTAATCTATGGCTATAATCCAAAAAGCAGAAGTAAATGAGGAAAATCCAAATTTCCAGATAAAATTCCACCACATATTGAGTTTCAAGCAGGTCTAGAACACAGGAGTATACAGGGACAGGGGATAGAGCAGAGACTGTGGGAATGCCCAATCAATAACATGCCCAACTGGAAACCCATCCCACTGGTCCTTGACACTATTAATGATACTCCATTACACTTGAAGACAGGAGTCTAAAAGGCTGTCCTCTGAAAGGCAGTTCACTCAGACAGATGCAAACACCCACAGCCAAACAGTGGATGGAGCTTGTGGACTCTTCCTGAAGAACAGGATGATAGATTGCAGCCCTTGAAGGGGATAGGACCTCCACAGGAAGACCATCAGAGACAACTACCCTGGAGCCTTAGGGCTCTCAGAGTCTGAACCAGCAACCAGGAAGCATACAGGAGTTTGTCTGAAGACCCCACACATATATGCACCAACCAAAGTGTAGTTTGTTCTTTATGTGGGTCTCAGATAACTGGAGCATTGACTACCCCGAAAGCTGTTGCCTGTTTGTGGGATATATTCTTCTAGCTGGGCTGTTTTGTATGGTTTCAGGGGAGAGTATGTGCCTAGCCCCACAGAGACTTGAAATGTCAGGTTTGAGGTACACCCAGGCAGTCCCCATTCAGCTCAGAAGAGAACAGGAGGAGGATAGAGGGAAAGATTGTGCAAGGGGTGACTGGCAGAGGGGCAGTGAGCTGGATTCAAAGTGAATGAGTAGAAAAGAAAAATATAGCCCTGATGTTATGGTGTGCTTTCAGATAGGAGCCTACCATGGATGTCCTCTGAGAGGCCCAACTGGCAGCTTACTGAGACAAATGCATATGCTTACACCCAACAATTGAATTGAAGTTGGGAACTCATATGGCTGAACAAGGGGAAGGATGGAAGAAGCAGATGAGGAGGATAACCCCATAGAAAGACTGGCAGTTTCAACTAACTTGGAATCCTGGAAGCTCACAGACACTGAGCCAACAACCTAACAGAATATAGGAGCTGATTCGAAACACCCCCACCCCCCACATGACTGGCCTCAGTGGTAGAAAATGCACCTGATCCTTAAGAGTCTTGAAGTCCCAGGAGGGGTGTGTGTCTAGGGGTGGGAAAGCATCCTCTTGGAGATAGGGGGAAGAGGAACAGGATGAGGAACTGTGGGAAAGGAGACCAGTAGGGAGGGTATCAGTTGGATTGTAAGTCAATAAATATTAATAAAATAAACTAAAATAAGTAATAATTTACATTTCTTGTTCTATAGTAATTATGAGTATTTTGTAAGTTATAAAGATAAAAGTATATTTTTATTGGTTTATTTTTGTTTTTGTTTTTTAAGACTCATTTTCTTTTTGTAAGAAAGCTGTGTATGGAACTTGCTCTGTAGGTCAGGCTAGTCTTAAACTCATAAAAATCCTCCTGCCTCTGTGCCCTGAATCCTGGCATCAGAGGGCTGGGCCAGTATGACCTGTAAAAAACACTTCTCTTCTCTTCTCTTCTCTTCTCTTCTCTTCTCTTCTCTTCTCTTCTCTTCTCTTCTCTTCTCTTCTCTTCTCTTCTCTTCTCTTCTCTTCCTTTTCTTTTCTCTTTCTTTTCTTTTTTTCTTTTTCTTTCTTTTTCTTTCTTTTTCTATCTTTCTTTCTTTTCTTTTCTTTTCTTTTTTTTTTTTTTTTTTGAGACAGAGTTTAGCTCTGTATTTCCCTGGCTGTCCTGGAACTCACTCTGTAGACCAGGCTGGCCTCAAACTCAGAAATCTGCCTGCCTCTGCCTGCCAAGTGCGAGGATTAAAGGCATGCGACACCACCACTCAGCTCACTTTTCTTAACCAATAATAATTTTAATTATTCTTTATAGTATTTAAGATACAATCTTTGTTTATTCTTATTTTTAATTTACTAATAAGTTCCTAAAATTTCCTTCTTGCTTTTCAACATTGTTAGGACTGGGGAAGACTTACAAATGCCATGAAAACAATAATAAAACTTTACTATTTTTTTACTATTTTCCTTTTTTCCCCACCTACTTTTATTTTTCTGTGGAGACGAGTTATGGATGTCTAGGAGCTTGGGATGAAGAAGGCCTGAAACCATGGGGCTTTGCCTGACTCTTCTCTCTGAGTTCTGGGGTTAAATATACACGCTACCAGAGCAGGAAAAACATACTTTATCACATAATCTATTTAAATATTTTAATATTATAGTGTGGGTTATTTTAATAATTGTGAAAATAAAAATATAATAATAAACTATAACATTTTTACCTAAAAGTAATGTAAAAATCTCTGTGTCTGTCTCTCTCTCTTTCCCCATTTCTCTCTCTCTCTCTCTCTCTCTCTCTCTCTCTCTCTCTCACACACACACACACACACACACACACACACACACACACACACTCACACACACACACACACACACACACGCACACACACACACGCACATACTACCAACATTATTAATATAATAGAAACTTCTGAATGAGAAAAACATAAATTATCTGGACTTACACATTCAGAGTATGAACTTATAGAAAAGTGATAACTTTGTGCTTTGCCTTGAAGGAATAGTTTCATGCTAATCATCCTATTTCTGCTAGAAGATTTGGAGATAATTGAAACATAATATTTAAAGTTGTTTCTCTCCTTATAAATGAAAGAACATGTATATTTAAAATAAGCACAGAATGTGGGTGTAACTCCTTTGTAGACTGCTTTCTTAGCATACAGTAAGATCTGGGTTTCATTGACAGCACCAGGTACATAATGACTGTGTTGTCTTATGCCCATAGTATTAGCATTTTGGTGGTAAGATAAGAGGAGCAGGTCATACTCAGCTATACAACCAGTTCAAAGTACCCTATAGCTACACAAAAGTTTGCCACAATATTGAGTAATAATATTAGTAGAGAATAAGAAGCTGATTTAGACAATAAGCTGTAACATTAGATAAGTTTTTTAGTGATTTTGATGAGCACAGAATACAAAGGTATTTTGGAAAAATGAAAGATGCAAATGAAGACAAAGAGTGTGCTAAGTTTTATAGTTGCTACTGTAAAATAATAACTAATTTAGGTTATTTTTTAAAGGAGGAAAGTTTATAGTATCTAGTAAAATAAATGTGCTAAAATTTCTCAAAAGGATAATCAAAATTTCAAAAGATTTTTAGTTAGGTTAGTTTTCTTTTATACAGATTATATGAATGTGTGCGCGCGCGCGTGTGTGTGTGTGTGTGTGTGTGTGTGTGTGTGTGTGTGTGTGTGTGTGATTGCTTTTAAACAGATTTAGATTCAGTGTTTGTTTAAAAGAACATTTGGGCAAGTGTTAATTGAGCAGAAAGCAAGGGAAACTGCTCAATTCCTGGTGTGCTAATTTATATCTTTCACATTTTAACAATTTAGTCACATTTTACATAAATATTTAATGATCAGCATTTTTAGTACTTCAAGAGGGAGACTTATATCTCTTTATTAATTCAGCAACTATTTGGGACAAGTGTGGAAATACTTCTGGAAGGACCATTGTTCTTTACGGATAATACAATTATAAATGTGACTTCTCCTTGAGCTTATGAAATCGGTGAACTAACATATAAACATAGAGATGAACAGAACATTAAAATACAGCCTTGGATTTGAAATTGTGGAGCTACACACAGAAGTCTAGAACTCATAGGAGAACTAATTTAGTAAGCTTGAAGGATCTAGTAATACCATTTAGAGAAAGAAATATCTAGAAGATGAGCACAAATCCTCAAAACAGATAATTGTGATGCATTTCTGAAGGCAAATGCTGAAGATGCTGAGGCAGAAAGAATGATAAAATGTGAGATAGGATTATGGACTAATGACTTACAAGGTAGCCAGTATCTCTTAGTGGTTGTCTACATCAGAACAGGAGAGGTTCTGTTCTGTTCTCTATGGGAGTCTGGAAAGGGCATAATCTAAGGCTCTGACTTTCAAGATTTTTTAAGCCTAGTTTTAAAATTTAGAGTTAATTCTACACAGTTGGCAGACAATCTTGTTACTTTTTTTGAAAGGAAAACTTTGTGCATATGTACATTGTAACAAAATCTAGGCAGAGAATGCAGTACTTTCTAATAATTCTTAGTAAAAAGTTTATTGATTTCAAGGAAGTGAGAAGACAACTTTCAAAGGCTTTAGAAAACTATTAATTTGTGTCAGTGTTTTCATTCATTGTAATATTGCATATCAAAACAAAAGTCATAGGAAACAATATATTAATAAAATTGAACATTAGTAATTTCTAAACAAAATAGTGTAGAATAATCATGTAGAAAAAGAGTAATCACTAATCATGGTATGCATTGTTTGTATAAAGCATTAAAATTCTGTGATATTAAAAGATGGTCTATGGTCTAGCATCCTTAAGAGTAATTAGGAAATACTAAAAGTATAAGTATTAGGCTTTCCTCCAAGATTCAGAGAGAAATTTTGAGCTTAGCGATTATTATATGGTCTTACTTCTGGGACTATACATCAACTTTCTCCTCTCTCTCTCTCTTTCTCTCTCTCCCCCTCTCTCTCTCTCTTTCTCTCTCTCTCTCTCTCTCCTTATGTGTGTGTGTATTCTGTCTCTACCACTCCCTTTCCCTCTCTTCTCCTACTACTACCACTTTCTTCCAGTTCCCATCCCCTAATGCACCAGGTCACCCTCTGAATGTGTTTTGTTTTCCCCCTCATGTGGAGATCCATGTGTAGCTGTCAGATTGGTGTTTTTGTGAGACACTTAACATTGGGAACAAGTGTATTTCTTACTCTGCCTGTACTTGAGATTCTTTTTCTCCTATTGGTTTGCCTAGTCCAGTTTCCGAAGGAAGGTCCCCCGCGCTCCTTTTTTAAATCTTATTTAGTGCTGTTAGTTGGTGTTTTATGGAGGTCTGTATTCTTCGGAAGATGAAATGGAGTGGACATGTAAAGGGAAGGTGATAGTGGAAATTAGGATGTGTGGTGCAAGGGGAAACTGGCTGTGATGTTTTTTATGGGAGAAGAATCCAGTTTCAATTTCAAAAAGGGAAAAGGAGATTATTTACACAAATTTGTAACACATATATAAGGAAGGAAGACTAACTTGTTTAGAAAAAATATTGTGTATCATTGTCTTAAAATTAAGATCACTTAGAAAATAAAATGGTTTCAAAGATTCCAACTTAATTTTGGAATATATATCTGTTACATTTAGACTGCTTCATCAAACTTTATGTTAAATGAGCCTCTTTGGTAACTAATTGGAGTTAAAAACAAATTGCTTAGCTGATTGGTTTGAACTTCCCTCCTGGAAGAGAGAAAGTAGCCTAGTATTAATCAGGAAGTACATAAAATTCATAAAATTCTCCACCAAGCTTACAAAACACACACACACACACACACACACACACACACACACGTGTGTGTCTGTGTGTGTGTGTGTGTGTATGTTTGTGTTTGAGAGAGAGAGAGAGAGAGAGAGAGAGAGAGTCTTGAGGTAATTGCTATGAAGTTTGTCAATTCTCTAGATTGCCAAGGTACAAATCAAAATGCATAAAAAATAAAATAAAAAGTACATGTCATACAGATTACATTTGTATATCACTGGCTCAACTAGAGAGATGATGAAGCAGGTTTTAAGCTCAGTTTAGCAAGGCAAGTGCTGTTGAAGTCTTGCTCTGTGCTTCTTCTGATTCTCGATTTGGGAGTTTCGATTTTCATTGGTTTTATTTATCAGTGTTATCACCCTCTGAAATTTCAGACATGAGTTATGCTACTAACTAAGTCAATTATTTTTGTTGTCATGTTTACATGATTAGCCATGCTAGATACTTAACTCTAGCTTAACCTTTAAATTGCAGTTGCTTTCTTTCTTGGTAACTTCATATTTTGGTACCTTGTTTATTTGGTTATCTGGGGGTGTTATTTAGGTGAAAGCTTCCTTTTAGAGACATCATTGTTGGTAACTTAGTCTTTTTAACTTAGCTACATAAAAAGTATGATATAAGGAAAGATATTAGTGTCCTCATATTCTCTCTTGATTTTGATAGCCAATTTCCTGCCTTTACTGTCTTGCACCCTTCCCCCTTATCATCTGGCTAGCATTGTTATCTCATACCCAACTACATGTTCATTGATTCATATTCGTCACTGTCTCATACTCTTATGTTTTAGCCCTTAATCTTCCTTTTAATTTCATTGCAACATTTGTAAGCAACCTACAATTTTAACCATCAGCATGATGTTGTTATTGCCTATAGGGAGCTAGGTTCTACATCAAGAAAGTTTAAATTATGGAAAAACAACAACAAACAAACAAACAAAGCCGAACGTGGTGGCACATGCCATTAATCCAACCACTCAGGAGGCAGAGGCAGGTGGATTTCTGAGTTCGAGGCCAGCCTGGTCTACAGAGTGATCCAGGACAGCCAGGGCTACACAGAGAAACTCTGTCTCGAAAAACAAAAAAACAAAAAAACAAAAAAAAAAAAAAAATTATGGAAAAAAATATTGTGAAAATGGTCTAACATTTGCTATAGGTATTAAATGGTGATAAATAGGCCACACTTTACACGGAGATTGATGATATTCTTAAAAGAAGATAGTTTAGTCAGTTTTTTCTACATATTCTCTTATGTTAAATAGTATTGTCAGTGAAGTCTTACAGTGACACTTTTTATGCAGAAACAAAGAAGACCAAAATAGTAAGTGTGACATATTCATCAAAATTTTACATTAACTGATATATATTTATCACTTCCCATTATTGTTAATTGATTTTATGCATAAAAATTTATATGTATGAATCGCTTTTTCATTGCTGAAGTTTATGAAGTTTGCCTGTCACTCTGGAAAGATAATTGAGATAAAAGTAAGAGAGAGGAAGTGGGGATTAATAAAACACAATAGTGCAGTGAGGATTCAAATTGTTCTATCCAAAAACAACAACCAAAAAAAAAAAAAATACAGATAAAGTAAAAAATTTAAATATAGTCATTAAAAGTTATATCTGAAACTAGCATCAATTTCATTTTTTCGATAAGGCTAAATAGAGAATTATATATTTTTATGCAATCAAATATTAAGAACTATAATAGTTATGTAAACATACATATAAAACTCAAGATTTAATACACTTAATATTTAAGAATAACATTT
Organism: Mus minutoides; assembly: GCA_902729485.2. NCBI lineage: Eukaryota > Metazoa > Chordata > Mammalia > Rodentia > Muridae > Mus > Mus minutoides. The sequence goes on from CACVCL010021600.1 coordinate 48,873, forward strand.
TTAGGAAGGAAAAATTTTAGCATTAAAATATACCTTATAAACCATTAGGAGATTATTTTCTATTCTCTATCTGCTTTATAATTTAAATAAAAGTACTCTCAAATATATAAAAACATACAGAAATAATATGAAGCTAAATTTCTTCTACGAAATGTCTATAACTTAATAACAAAGCTCAATATTTCTCTCTCATAGTTTCTGCATGTCCTTGGGAGTTATGAAACTGAAAAGAAAATCAAGGAAAATAACTGAGAACAGTTCAGACAGTTCAGATCATAATTACATTTCAAGAACATTCAGATGTTTTAGATTCCAGTGTAATAGAGATACAAAAGGGAAATTGATTAAATTAAAAATAATACTAAGCCAAAATGTGAAAGTAACAAAAGCTTCACCTCCAAATATTTCTAAATTTGGATAAATATTTAAAAAATAATAATAATGAAACAACTTTTGGTAGGAATAGTATGATGCTTTTTAGAATAGTAGTATTAAAATGTCTGTTTACTCATTCATTCTATTTTTGTTGCTATAAAAAATAATAAATATCAAGATGACAGCTCTCTAAAACTCACATTGTATGAATAATGATAACATAGATTGTAATATAAATAATCTATATATAGAACTTATATAATAATGCTATAATATAATAATATAATAATATAATAATATAATAATATAATAATATAATAATATAATAATATAATAATATAATAATATAATAATATAATAATGCTCCAGGCTATTGCCAATAGTAGCATGTTATTTAAAGTTTGGTTTAAGAAAATATTCAACATCAATTTCAAAAGTATACTTTTACTAATGCTACTTATATATACTCTGTGGGTCTGCATTTCTCCTCACCACTGGGTTGTGTGAATGATGCTCTGGAAGATGCAACTCAGGGGTGCAATTGACTACATTCCTTCCTGACCATCATCAGGTTGCTGGGCTTCTAGCACATAGACACCCATTCAGGAGAGGCAGAACAGCACCTAAGATGGGGCCTCAGCCCAAGTTTCTTTGGATGAGAAAAGTTACAGGATGGGGCCAAGCCTGTGGTTCTGATTGAGTGTCAGAAGTGCAGAAGGGCCTTTTGCAAGAGACTTAGTGCAGCTTGGTAAGGAATGCTTTGCCAAGGCATGAGTTGTTGTTGTTGTTGAGTGTTTATTTGTTTTAGGGGAGCACAGTCCTTGACTGTTCAAACTGCTTATTCATGGTAAAAAGGGTACCTAAGACCAGGAAGGGAAGTTAATTGGCTAAACCCTCAGGGCCAGCCCATCTAGATACCTCTTTAGCATAGAGAGAACTCTGTTCTATGCTATGTGAGTAGTTGTCATGGTCCTCCTAGTGAGGTCTAGTGGTCACCTGCTCCAGGACAGTAATCAGGTCTGGATTCAAATGCCTACCATTCTCATCTCAATCATGAGAATTACCAAGGTCCCCCCCCCCCCAAGGGAAAGTGTCACTGTATCTTATATTATTTGTAGTTAAAATTTTGGATGGGGTGGGGAGTCAGCATTAAAATAAAACACAACATAAGCCATAGGCATAAAACAACATAAGCCAGATTGATAGAGGGGTATGGGCTAGGATGACAAGAGATTGTTGAAGCAATTAATTGTTCAATGGATTGAAATTGAGAGTAAGTTGAATATATATATATATATATATATATATATATATATATATATATATATATATATTATACACACACACACATAAATACACATACATATACATATATAAAAACACAGTTGAAACAGGGAGTGAGCTCCAACACATTGTTCTTGTGTTCTGACTTTTTGGGAAGAGAGGGGCAAGGGGTAGAGAGGCAAGAGAGCAAGAGAGACAAGAGAGAGGAGGGGCCAAGCAGCACCTTTTATAGGGCCAGGCCTACCTGGAAGTTGCCAGGTATCTGTGGGGGTGGAGTCCAGATAGAATACCAATAACAACAACCCATCTCTCACTAGATGCCCTGTCTTTCTGCTGGAGGTGGGCTCTACAAGTTCCCTCTCCCCACTATAGGGCATTTCATCTAGGGTCCGTCCTTTGATTCCTGAGAGTTTCTCACCTCCCAGGTCTCTGTTATATTCTGGAGGGTTCCTCAACCTCCTACTTCCTAATATTTACTGTTTTCATTTTTCCTGCTGGCCCTCAGGGCTTCTATCCTTTTCCACCACCCAGTACCAGATCATATTCCCCTCTTTACATTTCAAATGTTATCCCCTTTCCTGGTTTCCCCTCTGGAAACCCACTATCCCATCCCCTCTTCCCCTGATACGTAGCCTCCCGCTCCAGTCTCACTGCCCAAGCATTTATCTACACTGGGGCATCAAACCTTCACAGGACCAAGGGCCTCCTCTCCCATTGGTGGCAGACAATGCCTTGCTCTTCTACTTATGTACCTGGAGTCATCAGTCCTTTCCTTTGTACTCTTTGCTTGGTGATTTAGTACCTGGGAGCTCTGGGGTGTCTGGTTGATTAATAATGTTCTTCCTATGGGTAGCAAGCCTCTATAGCTCTTTCAGTCCTTCCCTAACTCCTCCATTGGGGTCTCCATGCTCAGTCTGATGGTGGACTGCAAGCATCCACATTATATTGGTCAGGCTCTAGCAGAGCCTCTCATGAGACAGCTATACCAGGTCCCAGTCAGCAAGTATTTCTTGACATCACTTGGTGTCTGTGTTTTGTGTCTGCATATGGCATGGATCCCCAGTTGATGCATTCTGTGGATGCCCTTTCCTTCAGTCTCTGCTCCACTCTTTGTCCCTGTATTTCCTTTTGACAGGAGCAATTCTTGATTAAAAATTTGGAGATTGTAGATGCCCCCATCTCTCAACTGGGGAACAGGTCTAACCTCTGGATATGGTCTCTACATTTTCTCTCTCCACTTTGTTGGGTATTTATGCTAATGTCATCCCTGTTGCATCCTGGGAGCCCCTTGCTTTCCTGGCAATTGGGACTTTCTGATGGCTTTAATAGTGTGCCTTTCAAATTGTTCTCTACGTTTTTCTACATTTGAGCCAGTAACAAAACTAGCTAGCTACACGAGCATTTCATTTTTTCAAGTGCTTTCTAAGGACAGTGATCATTGCTGGCAATCTACATTTCTAAGTTCTTTCCTAAGGTAGTGATTCAATCATTAATCTGCTCCAGCCTCAATTCCTGAGAGAAATCAAGCATTACAGATTTGAGTGTCAGTGACACTGCCCAATGAGGGCCTGGGAGCTTGCTAAGAGTTTTCACATGACTCTTAGAATAAGAGGGATGTGAAGGCAACAAGCAGAGCAAAACTCCATAACATCACAAGTGCATCATGCCTGTGCTAACTGCTAGGCCACATTCCATGAGTTCAAAAGCCATTAGTCTCTCCTCCTGCATGGCCCTCAATGCCCCAAAGCTATCTCTCCTTGTCTACTCCTCTTTCATTTCCCTTCAGAAAAGGACAGGCCTCGCATGGTTATCAAAGAAAAAATGGCATATCAGGCTGTAATAAGAATAGACAGCTGTCCAAACATTAAGGTTGGACAAGGGATCCTAGTGTGAGTGGAAGTGCTTCCAAGGCAGACAAACTAGAAAGAGATGGCACCTGCTCGCACTGTTAGGAGACCCCCACAACACCAAGCCACACAACTGTAACATACGCAGAGTGTACAAAATTTTAATATATAACAAAGTATTGTTAATTTTACATCCTAGTACAGATAGAATATCTATATCTCTTCATCTAAAATAATTCCTATTTAGAGCCTTAAATTACATTAGTCCCTTTTGTCCCTTCCCATATATGTATTCTCTTTTATGTACTTTTTTCAAAGATTTTATACTCAGAAGATACAGTCATTTGCTTTGTTTTTCTTTGATACTATATAATAAAATGTTTTCAATGCATTATTCTTTCTTTTAGTGTTGTGGAATCTTTTCCAGGACTCTCCATTTTATGAGAGAGAAATCATTTAATAATATTGTTGTAACTAGGGGCAGGATGTACATTAAATTACAATGCATTGGAATTATTCCAGTGCAAGATACTTATTAGTATCTCTTCAATCAGATAACTATATAGTTAACAGGATTGCTAGATAAAGATATTCAACTATGGTGGCCCTCCTACACCACAGAATAGGGTCAAAGTCAGGGATAATATGGAGGCAAGTGAATTTACTCACTAAATCAGTTCACCAATCAAGTCACTGCTAAAACCATCTAATGGTCGTCCCCTCTAAGCAAGGCTGGCTGGGGTTGGTTTAGATCATGACTGTCTTGAACTGTAATTTTACATCATTATTTTATACTTAATTCTAAATAAAGTATAATATTTTACATTATGGCACAAAGTCAATATATTCTGCTCAATATATTCTGCCTTTTCAAGAAGATAACTATATTGTAGATGTTAGTGGGGTTGTAAGTTATGGATCCAGAGTTTATCCATTAAATGACTCTGTTTATTTCAGCATGAAATTTGATATTTTATGAACTTAAATTATCTTACTAAATTGTGTTCATATGTAAGTGTTAATATCATATATACTCAAGAATACCTGTCTATTATTCTCTTGTTTCCATCTCTTGTACCTAATACTTTAATTGCCTCAAGGATCCAGAGACATTTTATATTAATGAAGAGTTTGACAGTTCTTTAATGAAGATACGTTTACAGCAAATTGGCAAAAGTTTCAGAACAGTGTATAATATGAAATCTTAATGAGTAGGAATCTCTACAGTGCCTCATTTCCCAGACTTAATTTTTAAGAAGAGAAAGCTTTTTATTTTCTTTTATGAGTGACATCTTAGATGACTGTCTCTATTGACTTCACAAAATCTTCCTGCAAATATTAATGTTATTCTGTTAATTTAAGTTGTGTTAATATGCTTGTGTTGGATAGAACATAACAGACTATCCAAAGTGTCATGTTTGTTCTCATAAGAGTCAAGGATGTTATGGAGTCAGGGCTCCAGTGGGATGATGGTTATTCTTAGTTGTCAACTTGACTACTTTTGGGAATAACCAAAGCCAATTGGCTGGACATATCTAGGGGGATTTTATTTCTATTAAACCATTTGATATTGGAAGACTCTTATTCTAGATTTTTATGTGAGAATATACACACCAAACAGTAGTTTGCAAGACCTACTGTTACTGAAGTCTTTCCAGGATCTCAAGCCTGGGGGGACTTGGAGAGTCCTGAAAGCCCAAGGTGTGAACTATTGCACATATTTAAGGAGATAAATGCATTTGATTGCTCTGGTTTATCAACTTTTAGACACAATGAATTTGGTAACTCTATATATAAAATGTCTGACTATGTGGGGATAGTAATAATGGCAGTGCTGATCATCTTTCTAGCATCTCTTGTAGATTGACAAGGAAAGGATGAGTGCCATGATAAAATTAAGCAATTTCTTGCATCTTAAGACCCAATTGATGACAACAAAAACTGACTTCTGTTAAGTCCATCATACATGGATTTATGGAGTGGCTTATTCGCTGTTGTGAAATTCCACTCAAAAGTGATTTTGACAATTAATTCACTTCACAGCCAGAGACATGTGACAGTGGATTCACAATAATGGAATGGCGAATATGTTGAACAAGGATTCAATATGTCGTACTGTTCCTGTCATAGCCAAAATCTACAGGTCCAGGAGTCAAGGAGTGCAAGAAAAAAGGCTCAGTATCACCCTTAGTGACCAATATGAAAAGCTTTGCTTCCTATAACCATGACCTTAATTTCATCTGACCTAGAATTTTGTTTTCCAAGTGAGGGGAGCTTCTGCCAGGAGGTACAACAATCATTCTATTAAACTTGTAGCTCAGACTGATGACTTAAGCCAACAGAGTAAGAAAGAAATAACAATATTAGGAGGTGTGATTGATCCATACTACCAGGGAAAATGGATTGATTCTCCACAATTAAAGTAAGTAATATTATGTCTGGGATATTTACAGCATCTCTTAGTGCTATTACTACTTGTAATTAAAATCAAGAGGAAACTACAACAACCTAATCCAGTCACAATGACCATGAAGGAATGGATCACTCTTCCAGGAAAAAAATGAAGTCCTCTTGAGGTACCTACTCAGCGTGAAGGAAATACAGAATGAGTGCTAGAGGAAGGCAGTTATGAATTATATTTAAAGGCACTAAGACCATGTGGCCAGTTGCCAAAACAAATGGGGATTAGAACAGACATTACTATTTTGATAAGAATGTGTTTGTAGAGAATGTGTTTGTAGAGATTTTCTGGTCTCAATTTGTCATGTGATGTAATATCAATTAAGAAAATATTATATTTTATAATATTTAAGTTTGAGATACTAAAATAATGTCCTTCAAGAAAATTGGTACTTTTCTAAGTTTACAATAAATTTGTGGTTATGTGAGGGATAGTTTTGTTAGGTATAAATATGCCCTAGTTAAATATATAATGATTTTGCTATTATACATGGGATAGTTAGTTATATCTACTGCAAGGCAAAATTCTGTTAGGCAAAATTATGAACATGTTACTATATTCATTTAGAAATTATGCTCAATATATTCTGACATAGGATATTAGGATATTAGGACATTAATATGCAATATAGGATATTGCATATTAGGCTGACAAGAAGTGGACATGTGATGGCTATTCTTGGTTATCACCTTGACTATATCTGAAATTAACTAGAACCCAAATATCTGGGTATATATTTAGGATTTTTTAATTAAATCTCTTGAAGTAGGAAGACCTACATCTAATCATCAGAATATTTGAAGTATGAAAACTCATATACAATCCAGATATTTTGATGTTGGAAGATCAATGTTTAACCTTGGCCATACCTTATTTTATTTATTTACATTTCAAATGTTATCTCCTTTCTAGGTCTCCCATTTGGAAACCCCTTATCACTTACCCCCTCCAACCACCTCTATGAGGGTGCTCCCACACCTACCCACCCACACCCACCTTTCCTTGCTGGCATTCCCCTACACTGAGACATTGAACCCACTCAGTCTCAAGGGCCACTCCTCCCACTGATGTCCAACAAGGCCATCCCCTGCCATATAGGGTGCCAGTGCTCTGAGTCCCTCCATGTGTACTCTTTCTGCTGGCAGAGTTTATAAAGACATGGAAAAAAAATCTCTGTTTTTGATTACTTGATCTCACTAGCAGATCAATCCTTTCCCACTGGTATTAGAGTCTACTTCTTATTTTCTTTGTTTGTTTTTGTTGTTTTATCTTGTTTGTATGCATATATAATTGAGTTTTACTTGGCCAAAAAAAAATAATGTTACTTATTGTAAAGGAAACTGATAGGAGTGCAAATTATAATGCTAAACAAAATAAGACAAACTGAGAGCAAATTTGTGGACAGCAGCAAAGTTGATTGAAAATAGTATGTTGTCCACCAATAATTGTCAAATCAGTGAAATCATATTACATGTGACCTAATTTTTAAGTTATTTGAATATTTTTTTATTATTGGACATTTTCTTTATTTATATTTCAAATATATTCACCTTTCCAGGTCTCTCTTTTCTTTTCTATCCCCATGTTCCCTCCCCCTGCCATGATGAGGAGGCTCCCCCACCCATCCACCTGCTCCTGTCTTCCCTCCCTGCCCTGACATTTCCCTATACTGGTACATTGAAAACCCTCAAACCCAAGGGCCTCTACTCCCACTGATGTCCAACAAGGTCATCCTCTGCCACATATGTGGCCAGTGCAATGGGTCTCTCCATGTGTATTCTTTGGTTGGTAGTTCAGTCCCTGGGAGTTCCAGGGGGTCTGGCCTGTTGACAATGTTGATCCCTCCATGAGGCTGCAAACCCCCTCAGCTCCTTCAGTCCCTTCTCCAACTCCATCAGGGACCTCAGAGCTCAGTTCAATGTTTGACTGCAAGATTCTGCCTCTATATTTATCAGGCACAGAAAGAGCCTCTCAGGAGACAGCCATATGTGGCTTCAATCAGGAAACACATCCCAGCAATAATGTCCAAGTTTGATGGCTGTATATGGGATGGATCCCCAGGTGGGATCTCTGGGTGGTCTTTCCTACAGTCTCTGCTCCACACTTTATGTCCAACATTCTTCCTGCGAATGTTTTGTTCACCCATGTAAAAAGCACTGAAGCATCAATATTTTGGTTGTCTTTCTTCTTAGGCTTCATATGGTCTGTGAATTGAATCTTGCATATCTTGTACTTTTGGGCTAATATTCATTTATCAGTGAATATATACCATGTTTGTTCCTTTGTGACAGAATCCCCTCAGTCAGGCTGATGATCTCAAGTTCCACCCTTGCCGTGTGCCCACATGTCTCTGTCTGGCAGAGACGGTGGGAATAAACAACAAGGGGACACCAAGGCAGGTTCAGTGCAGCTTGCCTTCACAGCTTCTGCTTTATTCTGCTTCTCTCTCTCACAGGTTTCACACAGCTGCAGCCGTTCACTCACTCACTCTAGTCTCTCCTACACTGGTCTCTCTAATGCTGCTCTGGTCTCCTCATCTGGTCTCTCATACGGTCTCTCATCTGGTCTCTGGTCTCTCATCTGGTCTCTGGTCTCTCTCTTCATCCTCTAAATCACTTCCCCTGGGACTGCCCACAATTAACCTCTTCTATTCACTCATGTCACCTCACAACACCCAATCATAGACACATACGTCCAAGGCAGCATGCAGGATTGGCTGATAGAATGGTATTGTGAGATGTTGCACTAATATCTCCAAGGAGTTATGCGTGCTGCTTTTTTGCACTAATCTTTCCAACGAGTTACACGTGCTGCTTTTACTGCACAAAAACTGAGACTTGGATTAACAAGAGATGTCATGGGGCTTGGCATAGAGCCAGGCACCATCTTTGGTCCATGCGGCCGTGCCCGCTCCCCACACACCCGTTTCCTGTGACTTTCATGAAGTCTTTGTTTTTAATAGCAGAGTAGAATTCCATTGTGTAAATGTACTACATTTTCTGTATCCATTCTCTGTTGAGGGACATCTGGGTTCTTTCTGACTTCTGGCTATTATAAATATGGATGCTATGAACATAGTAGAGCATGTGTCCTTATTACATATTGGAGCATGTTCTGGGTACATGCCTAGGAGTGGTATAGCTGGGTCCTCAGGTAGTAATATGTCCAATTTTCTGAGGAACAGCTAGATTAATTTCAAAAGTGGTACCAGTTTGCAATCACGTCAGCAATAGAGGTTTGTTCTTCTTTATCCACATCCTCACCTGCATCTGCTGTCACCTTACTTTTTCATCTTCACCATTCTGACAGTTGTGAGGTGGAATGGCAGGGTTGCTTTGATTTGTTTTTCCCTGATGACAAAGGATGTTGAACATGTCTTTAGGTATTTCTCAGCCCTTCTAGATTCCTCAGTTGAGAATTCTCTGTTTAAGTCTGTTCCCCATATTTTAATAGGGTTACTTGGTTCTCTGGAGTCTACTCTATCTATATCTATATCTATATCTATATCTATATCTATATCTATGTCTATGTCTATGTCTATGTCTATGTCTATGTCTATGTCTATGTCTATGTCTATGTCTATGTCTATATCTATATCTATATCTATATCTATATCTATATATGATATTAGCCCTTTATTGGCTATAGATTTCATAAAGATCTTTTCCGAATCTGTTGGTTTCCATTTTGTCCTATTGACATGTAGTTTGCCTTACAGAAGCTTTGCAATTTTATGGGGTCCCATTTGTCAATTCTTGATCTTAGAGCATAAGCCATTGGTGTTCTGTTCAGGAAAATTTCCCCTGTGTTCATGTGCTGGAGATCTTTCCCCATTGTCTCTTCTATTAGATTCT
>CACVCL010021603.1:0-58599 GCA_902729485.2 Mus minutoides
TATACAAAGGATGAACTGGCTGAGAAAGAGATCAGGGAAACATCACCCTTCACAATAGTCACTAACAGTATAAAATATCTTGGTGTGACTCTTACGAAGGAAGTGAAAGATTTGTATGACAAGAACTTCAAGTCTCTGAAGAAAGAAATTGAGGAAGATCTCAGAAGATGGAAGGATCTCCCATGCTCATGGATTGACAACTTGTTTTCTAATTGAGCCTGAGATGAAGGTAGTGCTTTCTTAGAGGAAAGAGATGAATCCTCTTCCGAAACACTGTTAAACAACCCCTCATCTCTGACACAGCAGCATATTTTTTGCAATTAACCTTGTACATTTAGCATGGAACTTCAGTCTTCTTTCATTTTTTGAGGGTCCAATCACAGGGTTTTCTCTCCAGTGAACAAATGAGTTTGACCAAATGTTAGAGGAGATGAGATTAACTATTGTGGGTCTGACTTATAGTATCCTCTGCTGCTTCTTTCCTGCGCTGTGTCTGTCTGCATGTCATCTGTGCCCATTTGTGCACATGTGTCTGGGGGGACCAGAAGCAAGACTATATATATATTACATCATTGCTTTCACTTTGTTTCCTTGTTGTTCTGGTATGTTTGTGTGTATGTGGTGTGTGTTTATGTCTGTGTGCTTATGTGTATGATTGTGCAGTTGCTGTGTGTCTGTGTGTGTGTGAGCATGCTAGTGCTGTGGAGGTGTAAATGTTCAAGTATGTGTGTGTTTATATGTATGTATATGTGTGTGTACATATGTATGTGTGCATGTATGTATGCATGTGTGTATGTGTATGTATACGTGTATATATGTGTATATGTCTGTAAGAATATGTGTGTATATGTGTGTATATGTAGACTGATGGTATATAAATGCTTGTTCTCAAAGAGGCTAGAAGAGAAATTCACATTAATGGCGTCCAATTGGATTACAAGATGAGTTTCCTATGGTGGAAAGAAGCCAATATTCTCATTTCTGCTATAACTGTCTGAGGAAAAGAAAATTATCACAGATTATCCACTTTGAGAACATCTGAGAAAACTGTTGTGGATAATTTTTAACAAATAAAATGCACAAGAGAGTACAGCACAGATCCAGTCCCTTCTAGGCACAGCATAGCTGCTGTTTTCTTTAGATAGTGAGGGCAGAAAACAACTAGCAAAGTTTCCAAATCTGTAATATAAACACAATATATTTCTGAAGCAACTTGGCTAGAAGTAGTGTAAAAAATATCTCTAATGTTTTCCGCATCAACACAGGACAGAAAAGCATCAACTTTCACTGTGAGGGAAAGCAGAAAATCATGGATAGAGTCTGGTGTGATGACAATCCTTTAGCCCAGACCTGGATTTTGTGCAGAACAATTAGAGAGGAAATATGTGACAGACAGATTAGAATTTGAGAAATAGTCATAGCTTTGCACCAGCTCTTCCCCTGAGACTCTACAGGAAGGCAGCCTCACCAGTGCTTTGGCTAAATGTGCAACAGTGGCGTTTGTCTGATATATATATATATATGAATGTGGCAAAGTAAATGGATCTTAGATGTTGAAAATGTATTTTTGTGTCTCTAAAGTGGTGGTTAAGGTAATAGAAATATTACCTTATAAATAAGGTAGAGAGCAAGCCCAGGAGCATGACTGAGCATCATAGGTTCAGAACAGTATAACCAGTGCAGCCTTAGAGATTAATTGGGGTATAGTCAGCACTACACTCTCAGACAGTTAGAATTGGTCAAGGACATTTCCCTGAGACACAGTCACCCTGTGGAAACCATAAGAGTATCTTTCAAGGTGATATAAAATAGGATATGCTTCAGGTCACCAAGTGATTATCCTCAGGGGAATTTAATATTAATCTAAATCAAAGAAAAATATTGACAAGTTCTGTTGAGGAACTTTAGATTACATGAGGGAAATGGGCAGAAAAACATTTTTATCAATATGAGCAGATATCAGAGACATTCTTTCACAATGGAGCTAAATTGCCCTTGAATTTGTATACTATCCCCTTATTTAAGAAAGGTAGCCCATGTTACTAAGCTCAGTAAATGTTAAATGGAAACAAAGGATCAGCCTCTACAGTGGACTTTCTCTGTCTGATGGCATCCAGGTTGATTCCTTCTCTTCTAATCAGCGAGACATCAGAGCAGACATGGAAATCAGAACTAGAAATAAAGAACTCCCACAATTTTTATGTTACCAATTCATTTGTCTGAGTTTCTGAACAAAAAAACAGTATAATAATGAATACATTGAAATTATTAAATTCTCATTTAAGTTAGAGGATTTGCATATTAAAAGAAGGAGTCAAGAGAAGCTAGTATGAGCTCCACAGCATTAGACTTTAACACCAACCTTATTTTAGACAAAATATGTGTGTTGTATACAGAAAGCAGATTTGGAGGGCAGTTCCATTAAAATTAATATGGTGAAATATAGTTATATCATTATATAATTTACACTCTGCACCCAATGATTCTGGAGGAAGCTGAGCATGGGTAATGTGTGGAGCCCTTTATTCAGATGTCTCTGGCAGCTTACTTCCTCTATATCAAGTGTCCCACTATGGTTAAAGAAAGAGTTCACTGACAATTAGAGCATGTAGCTTTTCCCAATCAGTCAATTCTTCAGCCTCATACTAAACTAAGCTCCTTTAACTTTTCCTGACATGTATAAGGGATTGAGCTACATTTTCTTCAACACAGCTTGGTTGTATTATTATTATTAATAATAATAATAATAAAACTACTACTAATAATAATATTATTAATAGTAGTAGTAGTAGTAATAGTAGTAGTATTTTCCTTTTATTGAAAACAGATTTTCTCATCCAATATATTCTCATAGTTCCCTCTCTATCCACTCCTATTTCCTCTCCCCTCTGCCCACTCCTGATTCACTCCCTTTCTCTAATTAGAAAAGATCAAGTTTCTAAGAGATAAGTACCAAACATGATCAAATAAAATGTAAGATGAAGCAAAAACTGTCATATCAAGTTGGTCATGTCAATGCAGCAGAAGAAAAGTGTCCTAAGAGCAGGCACAAGAATCAGAGATCGACTTGTTCTCATGATCATGAGTCCCATACAAATACCAAGCTGTTATCTACAGTACACACACAGCATCGGTGCATGCATGTGTCAGCTTCCTGCATGAACCTTCAAGCTCTGGGAGCTCGGATGCTTTTTGCTTAGTTGGATCAAAGGGATTTGTTTTCAGGTTGTCCTCCAAGATAACAATTATATCTGGCAAATATAAGTTACCTTTTCAGAATATATTACAAATTACTAAATTATAAGCTTTTATATGGCTTCTAAAGTTTATATAAAAGAATAAAATATTGAGATAGTATGAAACTATTATAGTAAAATCTATCATAGAAGGAAAAATAAAAAGTTGACTTCAGAAATATGTACTAGATTATATTAATTATTGAATATTTCTGCAGTCAGTTCTTTAATCTTTGCAACACTGGTTAACCAGAGAAGAAGTTGTCTAGTCTCATTGACTTACAACTTTAATGGAGAATAATAAAATAAAATGAACCTTGTAAACAATTATTTTATGTATTAATTTGAAAGAAAGCTTAGTAAGACTTTAGTCAGATGCTATATGTAAAATCATCTATATAATTACATCTTTTAGATGAAACCATGCCAAATTACAGTTAGTAAAAGGAACACATAAATTGTATGGAAAATGTGGTTAGGGTCTTGGGGTAGTTGGAGAGAGGTTAGAAGAGTGGATATGATCAAGACATTCTGTACATAAATATAAAATCTCAAAGCATAAAATAAAATAAAATAAAATAAAATAAAATAAAATAAAGAAATGCGTTGGTATCTAAACTTTTTATCTGTTAGTTGAAAATAAAACTTTAAACAACCATTTAACAGGTCAGTTTTGATCGGTAGAGAGTTGATTTTATCATTTTCAAATTTATAAATGGAGAGTAAGACTGAAAATCAGTGATTACTATGGGGCCTGTGAGGATGTTGTATTCCCTAAATCAAAACAACACAGAAAAAAATGCATAAATTGACTCAGCAAGTAAGATCTGCTCACCAAATTTGTTATAAACAGGAATATATATATATATATATATATATATATATATATATATATATATATATATAGTCTAATCGTAGCATGAATATTGAGTATTAACTAAGTTGAAGACCATCTTCCTAGGACTGTATCCATCATGTGGTCCAGAATCTCCATAGTTATGGCCCCTGGAAACCACATGAATTCATGCCATAGATCTGGAAAAGTTGCCTTCATATCTCTGACAGAAGGGAAAACATGCTCAGGCAACTTACATAAAAAGCATCTCTCCAGAACAAAAAAAGGAGGGGACTTTAACTAAATTATAGTTTGATATCTTATTCCAATATTCTTTTACAACAGGGTTAAACAAAGTCAGAGTATCAGGTAGTATTTCTAGGAAATTAACTCAGAAGCTCAGAGCAAGTAAAGGGAATAGGAGGTAGGGACATTGTGAGTAGGTACATAGCATCTTAGAGGATGTCTTAGACCAGAGAATAAGTCCCTCTGTGAGGAATATTTCACTGGAAGAGCAGCTCCTTTCCAGGTTGAATTTTTGTGTTCATAAGACTAGATCGTGATGGCTAGGATTCAAAAACATACCCCAGGGTATGTCTGTGAAGATGTATCTAGAATGTTCTGGTATGTGGGACAGCAATAAACGTGAGCAGTATCACCCTATAGGCAGAGTTCCTATTGGAATAAAAGAGAGAGTCATTTCCCCAAAATGAGAACATTGGTGGACATTCTGTAGCACAAAGATATCAGGCTCCAACTTCTCCAACATTCCCAATTAGACTCTTATTGAAATAGAAATCCTGAGGAAGCTATCTGGAATGCATCACTAGGCTGGAGCTGTCCTGTTCATGGTCCCTAATTGTGGAAGCTTCCAGATCTTTGGAATGAGCACATACTGCTTCTCTACTTCTCTAAAATGTAAACATCAAATTCTTAGATCATTAAGTCTATAAATTTAATATACACATCTATTTGTTCTGTTTTATTAGAGAGCCCTGACTGACAGACCAGGGCCTCACCTTACACCAGTAGGGCTACCATAGAGTAACATGCTGCTAAAGTGAAAATATTGGAAGCAATAGACTTTCTGAGAAGAAATGGGCTCAGAAAAGCTTGAAAGTCAAGAGAGAAGATAAAATAAGGATTTAAAAAGAAGTTAAAGCCTAAGATATTTAGACAGAAAATATAAATCAGAATTGTCCAAATTCTAGGCCAAAAAGCATGCATTCACACATGTCATTTCTGTGTCCTAAAATTAAACCACAAAACAGCTTTTTAAAAAACAAACAAACAAATAAACAAACAAAAACATACACTCAAAGATGCAAAGTCATCATCAGAAAAATAAAACATGATTCAGACATGAAATTATCAGACCAGACATGAAAAGACCTTCCATACGTTAAAGGTGTTATTAGAAAGAGTAGAGAGCAGGAAAGAACAGAGCATTAATGGATGTTAAGGAAGAAATGGATGTTAAGGAAGAAATGGATGTTAAGGAATCACTTCAGTCAGAGTGAAAAACATCGGCTGGATAAAAAAGAAGGGCTGCAGTGTCTCATCAGTGAGTTTTATTCAGCCAAAAATAAAAACAAAAGGAGTGACAGATGGACAGAAAATTTAAAATTGCAAAGCAAAAATAAAAAGGCAAATATTTTAACAAATGTGACACAATATCAAATACAAATACCTGCAAAAACAAAACGAAGAATGAAACAGAATTAACTGCAGTAATAGTATGAGCAAGGCGTTCAGATCTGATGGACACCAGTATCTTAACAAAACAAAACAAAACAAAACAAAAAAACAAATCCAGCAAGCAGAGCCGAATGGGGACTGCAGGAGCGAGCAGGGCCGGCCATAGCTAGCGGGCCGGCTGGAGCGAGTGGGGCCGTACAGGAGCCGAGCCAGCCAGATCGAGCGGGGTTGAGAGGAGAGGAGCGAAAAAGGGGGAAAAAAAAGACCCTGTCTCAAACAAACAAAAGTTAAAAAAATAAAAGAACAAATCCAGAAAGAGATGTGTTCTGAATGGAAAAGGATAAAGGATACCATATGAACATATATTGTAAAAGGCTAAAGATAAAATGTCTGTAGTGTCAGGTATGTTGACATCAAAGTACAATGTGCAGGTGCCAATGGGCTTCTTCCCCAAAATAATCCAAGTAAAGGGATTGAAAGAAAATCATACAGCTATAGTTGTTCTCTCCAACTTCATACCAAGTATCCTCAATAATAAAAGGAAAATAGAGATCTCCCGTGAAATCCAAAGAGACAGATTGCTGCAGATGATACATACATAAAATAAGTCTTTTCTTCTTTACATGGCCAAGTGAAAGAGTTAGGAAGCCCAGACCACTCACATACAGAGGAGGACTAAAGAAGAAAGGGAAGAAGGCAAGGGAGCTCACCCTTTTTTAGAATTTATCTATTTAAGGCATCTGCATGCTGGTAAATACCTTAATGTACTTGGTGATTTCTGCACATGAATAACTGAGATGGACAATATCCACTAGCAGCTGGTGGAAGGAAGAACAAAAGCTTCATCAAAAGTGAACTAGAGCTGTTTGAATCTTAACTTAATTTGCTTAAAACATGTGGTAATCTCTAGTGTAAGAGCTATAAATTGAGTATAATTGATGCATTAGAAGAGAGAATGAAATGCCATCTAAAATAATTCTGTAAGTTCAGAGAAGGCAAAGGAAGAAGTGTATATATATATATATATATATATATATATATATATATATATATATATATATATATATCAGTCATCACTTAAAATGTGAGTACTCTAATTCAATCAATCAATCATGTTGCATGAATTTTAGAATGCACGAAAAACACAGCCAAGCACAAGTGTTTCTCAGGATCATGCAAAAATAGAATGTAAGTACCCAGGAGTGATCAGAGGGACATAGCTATATAAGAACATGAGATTTTCTTGCATTCTAGTGCATAGATTAAAAATAATGTTTATATCACAAATTCGTCAACTTATTTTAGATTATTCTTTTTTTAAGACTAATTTTCAGGAATATCTTAACGTTGATTTTAAATAATATTGTTGAGTTTAAAATACAATTATATTTTCACCTTCCCTGTCCTCCCTCCAAACCCTCCCATGCTCTCCCTCCAAACACATGCCTGTTATTTCTTAATTTGTTCTTAAATACTTTTAAGTAAATGTATAATGCACACATTTTGAAAGTATAATAGCACATTGCTCCCTCTATCCAACCCCCCCCCCCCACATATACATTCTTATTTTAAAACTTCGCTGGGCGTGGTGGCGCACACCTTTAATCCCAGCACTCAGGAGGCAGAGGCAGGCGGATTTCTGAGTTCGAGGCCAGCCTGGTCTACAAAGTGAGTTCCAGGACAGCCAGGGCTATACAGAGAAACCCTGTCTCGAAAAACAAAACAAAACAAAACAAAAAAACCCAAAAAACAAACAACAACAACAACAAAAAACTTCATGTCCTTTTAAAATAAATTTTATTGCATTCATATGTGTGTATATGTAAGTGTATTTGTATGGATGTGGGTATGGGTATGTGTGTATATGCATATATATTCCTAATTAGAACCTTCATAGTCGATAAAATGTTACTGTATATTTATTTATTTCCAAATGAATTATCAATGAGAGAAAGTGGTATATTGAAATAACTAACTATTAATAGATTAAGGCTAACTTTTGTCTTTAATCCAGTCATACATATTTTATGAAATTGAGTGCCCCAGAACTTGTTACCTATATATTTGGATAGTAATGTTCTCTTGGGTAAATGTTTCCCTGATTAGAATAAGATTAATTTTAGTTTAAACTCTATTTTGTCAGATGTGACAACAATAGCTCTTGCTTGCTTGCTGGTCCCATTTGATTAATGCATGTTACTCAATTCTTCTGTTCTAAGGCTCTCCTATCTTTAATACTATGGTGTTTTTCTTGCAAATTACACACAGATTTTGTTTCTTGATTCATTAAGTCACCTGTATCTTTTGATTGGCTATTTGAGGCCATTGATATTTAAACTTATTATTCGAATGAGAATGTTAATTATAATCATTGTATTGTTGATTTTAGACATTGTATGTTCTAGTAATACTTTGCATTTTAATAATTATGGATTAATGCTTCTTTTTACAGTTTCTCTTCTATGCTCATTACTCTTGAACTAGAAATACTGCTTTCTGTATTTTCTTTAGGTTTTATTCATTGGAGAAATTAAATATTAGGGTGACCATAATATGGAAATTTTTTCTTTCTATTCAATTATGGTAGAAAGTTTGTTGGGTATATGAACATTAGCTGGCAGTCATGGTCTTTCGCACTTGCAATGCACTGTTCCTGGCTCTTCAGGCTTTCAAAGTTTCTGTTGAGAAGTCAATCAGTCATTATTCTGATCTGTTTTCCTTTATATGTGACTTGTATTTTTTCTCTTGTAGCTTTAGCACACTTTCTTTTTCTGTATACTTAGTGATTTAACTGATTTAGTGATTTTAGTGATTTAGTGATTAACTATGGGGATGTTCTTTTCTGGTATTGTGTATTGCATGATCTCTGTGCTTCTTGTTTGTGTATGTGTGTATACATCATATGCATTACATATACATATACATATACATATACATATACATATACATATACATATACATATATACAGTGTGTATGCATATGTGTATGTATATATGTGTGTGTATGTTTTCCCTCAGTTTGGGGATCTGGTCTATGTCACTGCTGGGATCATTCTTTCTCATCTATGTCTATAATACAACTGGATTTTTCACCATGTCTGACATTGTCTGTATGTTCCTTTCCTCTCTCTCTCTCTCTCTCTCTCTCTCTCTCTGTGTGTGTGTGTGTGTGTGTGTGACATCAGTTGGTTATTCGTTCTATATTTTTTACTTTTGAGCCCTGGCCTTGTGTTTTCTGAGTGATTCCCTCTATGTCTAAGGCCTTTCTTTGCATTTTCTAGGTAGGTTATCACATTTTCAATTCTGTCTCATTGTAGGTAGGTCTTTTCCTTTGCTGAATTCCATTCTCAAGTCCTTAGTTGTCGTTGTCATTTCCATCAGCCTTGTGTTTCCTTGGGCATCGCTCAGGGGTTTCCTCCCCCTAAACTCTTCCTTCATAAGTTCATTCAGTTGTTTCTTTGTATATTCTTCAAATTCCTTAAATTATTTGATGAAGTTTATGAATACTCTTTTAAATTCTGCATCCTTGAGTAGTTCTCAATTGTCAGACTTTCTACAGTACTATAGGTTTTTTAGAGCAGTTACTAGATTATCCTTTCCCAATCTTTGGGTATGTGTGATGAGATGTGGACATCTTTTATTAGCTCTAAGTCTTATATGGGCAAAGCAAAAGGGGACAGAAGAAAGCTTGTTAGGATGACTCATGCTGAGGCATTAGAAATGGCTTGGATAGTATGAAATCCCAGGGACAGAGGGGACTGAGTGATGTACAGAATAGGCCTTCTGATCCAAGCCTGGTGTATAGGGATATATCTGGCTGGGTGCAAATGCTGGTTGTGCAATGGGGTGGCTCTGTGTTTGGTGAGATAAGTAAGTTGGGTCCTG
The DNA here is from genome assembly GCA_902729485.2 of Mus minutoides. Classification (NCBI taxonomy): domain Eukaryota; kingdom Metazoa; phylum Chordata; class Mammalia; order Rodentia; family Muridae; genus Mus; species Mus minutoides. Next base: position 9,655 of record CACVCL010021603.1, read on the forward strand.
AAGGAAACATGGACATTGGTTATGGCAAAATCCAGGTATTACACGGTAGAGGTCTATGGTTGATAAGTAGAGTAGACCTGGAGGAAGATCAGACATTGATTTCGCCAAAGACAGGATAAACAGACTAGATCTGAACACTGGAATTGTGATCTGGGCTAAATCCATCAAGTGAAAAATGGAAAATTGTCAATGAAATAAATAGATCTGGGTATTGTCTGTCATTCTGAGTGATGTAACCCAAACATGGAATATTTTCTCACTTGTGGATTTTGGCTCTGAATCTTGAGATAGAGGTACTTATTCAGAATACTTTAAGATTTTAGAAAATTTATATGGATACAGGCTAGGGCAGTTATATGGAGGAGGAGCTATGATGCATGGTATAGAGAAAGAACAGGAATACTTGAATAGAAGGATGTATGGGGAGGGAAAACTAACTCCAAAGGTCTTTTGAAGTTATGGAAACAAAAAAAATTGTATATATGTATGAACTTATAGATCAATTCCCCTACAACAGTAATAAATAACACCTCTTAGTAGACAGCACAAGTTGTCATATAAAAAGTTCAGAGTTAGAAATGAATTATTTCTTTTAGTGCTATTGACCTTGAAAGTCCCATATTCTCCCAAACTTACAGGCTATTGCCACTGCATGATCTTACACTCCAGAACTTGACACTAATATCTTGTTGCTGAGGACAAAACATTCTTGACCTATAAAAATGGGGAAACAAGCTGGTGCAGACATGGGATCTTCCTCCTTACTATATTGCATTCACAGTGTTAGAAGGTGCTTCACATACTTCATTATGAGAAACATCATCACTTTTTATCCATCTGTGAACCTTGTGAGCTGTAATAATGACTGGCCTGGCAAGACATGACCAATGATGCAATAATGTAATGATTAGGTCAGGAATAGCAAGACACTCTCTGACTGTATTTGAGGCCAACTCTACAAGGTTGCTTATACATTACCTAATGTTCTGGGCCAATAACTTATAATTAGACAGATTATAGATCTCAGAAAAGAACCCACTATTATTATTCTGCTAAAAAGACATAATATTAAGCTGACTCCTAATGATTTACTGTTGAAACATGAGTGCATCTTTCAACTCTCTTCAGAGAAGTCTCTTCATGCAGTAGATGGCAATTATTACAAAAACACAGAACCAGTTAACAAGTGGAGAATAAGAGACTGCATAATGCAAATGGGAGTTTTATCTCTCACTCTTCTCCCTAAGGTTTGGGATCATTGTGGAAGAGAAGAAGAGAGTAGGAGTGAACATGGTAGGTGACCATGTTCCTGGATACAATAGTGCAGTTGCACATATCAACCTACTGTCATAGTGACAATATGCTCATGCTAGACAATCTGCCACATGGTTGTGTGAAATAGACATCCTAACTAACCTAATGAGCTTTTGGCAATTAATAGATTCCAGGAGATGGAGAATCAGTTTACTATAACACTTGTGACACATGGTAAATTGATTATTCACATACTGATGAGTATATGGGCAACAAATATTGAAAACAAGGAATTTTGAAGAAAAACCTGGGTGGATAGGCAGATTGGTGCACCTGATGGTGTTGATGAAAAAAGATGAATGGGAACAAAATCAGTTGCATAACTTTCCAAAACTGCTAGAAGAAATATACTTCCAAATTTATTAAACAATAAATTAATAAATCTATTATTATCCATTATTATTTATTTATAAATTTATTTATTTATTTATCAAGAATGAATGTTGTTTTTCATTTCATAGATGACACTTGAAGAAGGTGCTAGGAGAACTTTATGGGTCCCCTGGCTCTGTCTTCAGTAGAGTTTGGGAGAGAGGAGGATAATGGCCTGAAAACAAAATTAGCTGATTCTCTGATATGATTATACAGGTAAGGACCTGAACTTCCAGAGCCTGCAGGAACAAGGGCTCATATGACAACCATTTGGAAGCCACCTCACAGGGGAGCCATCATTAGACTATAAGTCTCTCAGGAAAATGAACACACTGTCACACTGTCTCCTTCTCCTGTCTGAGGACCAAGATACAGAATTTTCAGCTCCTTCTCCACCACCATGTCTGCCTGCATGTTACCATGTTTTTTATCATGATGATATTGCACTAAACTTTGGAACTGTAAGCCAGCCCCAATTAAATGTTTTTCCTTAAAAAATAATAATATCTTAACACATAAAAATTATAACTCTTCTAAAATTTAAAAGTTATTTCCAAAATTGAGTTTGCACTATTATAGAACGTTAACAAAATGTTTCATACAGAGTTACATAGTTTGAAAAGGGTGTTTGTAACATTTACTCTGGACAATGATGCATACTAAGTCACAGATTTTGAAACGTATTTGCTACATTTAGTATGGACAAAGATTAGTTTACAAACCATTTAAAGAAATTGTATGAACCATTAAGTTTTTAGAAGGAAATTTGAATAAGCAATTATGCCAAACAGAAGCTTTAAGACCTAATAAACATATGAAAAACGCTTAAATTCAGATAAGCTGAGAAAGGCAAGTTAAGGGGGATTCCATTATACATCCATAGGCTTAGTGATTCAAATTATCAGCAAGTGTTGATTGGAGTGGGGGAGCACTCAGCATCTGAAAATGGGAACATAAATGAATACTGTCACTGGAGAGAAGCATTTGTTGCTAAATAACAAATTAAAACTCCACATAATAGTGGCTGCAAAAGTTAAAAAGCCACTTGCTCATTCCACTTCCATTGAGCAAAACACTGATTTTTCTTTATTTTTATTAGATATTTTCTTCATTTCCATTTCAAATGCTATCCCGAAGTCTCCTATACCCTCCTTCAGCCCTGCTCCCCTACCCACCAACTCCCACTTCCTGGCCCTGGCATTCCCCTGTACTGGATCTTTCCAATACCAAGGGCCTCCCCTCCCATTGATGGCCCACTAGGCCATCCTATGCTACATATGCAACTAGAGACACAGCTTTGGGGCTACTGGCTAGTTCATATTGTTTATCCTCCTATAGGGTTGCTGACCCCTTGAGCTCTTTGGGTGCTTTCCCTAGCTCCTTCATTAGGGGCCCTGTGATCCGTCCAATAGATGACTGTGATCATCCACTTCTGTATTAGCCAGGCACTGGCATAGCCTCACAAGAGATAGCTATATCATGGCCCTGTCAGCAAAATCTTTCTGGCATATGCAATAGAGTCTGGGTTTGATGGTTGTATATGGGATGGATCCCCAGGTTGGGCAGTCTGTAGGTGGTCCTTCCTTCAGTCTCAGCTTTGAACTTTGTCTCTGTAACTCCTTCCATGAGTATTTTATTCACCATTCTAAGAAGGAACAAAGTATCCACACTTTGGTCTTCTTTCTTCTTGAGTTTCATGTGTTTTGCAAATTGTATCTTGGGTATTCTAAGTTTCTGGGCTAATATCCACTTATCAGTGAATGCATATCATGTGAGTTCTTTCGTGATTGGGTTGCCTCACTGAGGATGATATCCTCCAGATCCATCTATTTGCTCAAGAATTTCATATATTTATTGATTTAATTGCTGAGTAGTACTCCATTGTGTAAATGTACTACATTTTCTGTATCCATTCCTCTGCTGAGGACATCTGGGTTCTTTTCAGCTTCTGCCTATTATAAATAAGACTGCTATGAACATATTAGGGAATGTGTCCTTATTAACAGTTGGAATATCTTCTGGGTGTATGCCTAGGAGAGGTATTGCTGGATCTTCCGGTAGAACTATGTCCAATTTTCTGAGGAATCACCAGACTGATTTTCAGAGTGGTTGTACGACCTTGCAATCCCACCAACAATGGAGAAGTGTTCCTCTTTCTCCACATCCTCACCAGCATCTGCTGTCACCTGAATTTTTATCTTAGCCATTCTGACTGAAAACACTGATTTTTTAAACATTCATTTTAAGAAAATAATACATGAAATATTTTTTACTATTGTTTGGAAATAAATTTGTAATTTATTAAATTATCTCCTGATTGTAAAATGTAATAAATTGTTGCATAAAAACACCATTTGTCTTCTTGGTCCTTTTAGGTATATAAATGGTATCTGATTCCCAAAACCTTGAAAATTTATTGCTTAAATTAATGATTATATACACACAAAAATTACTAGAAATTAAATTAACACACAACAAAGTCTTTCTCCTACTCTGTGGCCTGTCTCTGTGTTCTGCTGAGAATTTCTTTTCTGGTGCAGAAATTGCAATTTCATGTATTCTGGTTTGTTGATTCTTGAAAATATTTCCTGGGTGAGTGGAGTATATTCTTTTCAGAAAGTCCTTTGTACTTGTAACTTGAAGTGAACTCCCTATATTTCTTCTAGCAGTTTTGGCTTTGCAAGTTATAAATGGTTAGTGTAACATTTTGAATTGATTTTTGTGCAGAATAAGCAATGTGGATCTAATTTTATTTTATGTTATGAAGTTTTTCCAGCATCATTTGCTGAAAAGAAATTACTACATACATTGTTTTGATTGTTGGTCTTTTCCTTATTTTTGCTTGTTTTGACAGATAAAAGACAGACTAGAGAGAGAGATAGAGACAGAGACAGAGACTGAGACTGAATGTGTAGGGAATTGATGTGTTCCCACCAGCTGCTGAATGTGGCCTGAACTGGTTATCTCCTGTATCCAGGAAATACTTATAATTGAGAGGTTAGGGTGCCACCCAGACACAAAATATTTGACCTAGAATATATCCTGCAAGATATGCTGAGTTAAGTGATTTGTAACAATATTCTTCTATACTCATAGATGGGTGCCTAGTCCAATTGTTATCAGAGAACTGAATTTATTTATTTTTTTTGGTAAAAAAGTATCACCATCAGAATTTAAAGAATAGACACATGGAATCAAATAGTTTATTAGACATTAAGAGAAAGAAAATTGGTAAAATCTAGAAAGGGGGGAGTCAAATGAATTTGCCAAAAACAAAAGCACAGGAAAAATACAAGACACAAAACTAAATGAGAAAGACTGGAGGATCTCTGCTTTACAAATAAATGACTTTCAAAACTGATGAAGGGAATCAACTTAGAGAATGTATAGGAAACACATTGAGATAAAAAATGGGATAGAAGTTTTTAAAGTCATTAGCCCTAGTTTGCTTAAAAATTATTAAGGAATAATTCTAAAGGAATTAAAAGTATAGGATATATAAATTTAAAAGAAAAAGAAAACTGAAAATTGCATTACTTATAGGAATAACAAAAACTAGAACATAATGGGAAATAATAATTAAGACATAATATTAACAACAAATATTATATTTATATTCTTAAGATAAGTAAATAGTTATTCACTAATGAAAATGAAATAGAAATATTTTAAGATTAAAGGAGAACTTAGGAGACTGAATCATTGGTAGTACTATAGTAATGGATTAAACTACTAAAAAGAAACAAAATATATTTGCTAATTGAACTTAGAACTCCCCCCAAAAAACACACTACATACAATGAATTAATGCCTTAGTGATTTAGTGACATAGTGCTCTCAGAGAGGGTCATGGTTGTGTTCCCAGCATGAACACTGGGGGTTCACAGTTGGTAGCTCCTGAAAGACTCCATATCTTTGACCTCCATGGACACTGAACTCACTCAGATACCTTTATGAAAACAGATGAAAATATACCACTAAAATAATATTACTCTTTGAAAAAATAATTAATAATTAAGTCACTCAGGGTACTTTTATATAATGTAAATAAATTTGAAATATGTATATTTATAATTGAAATAAATCCCTGATAATTGAATTAAATGATAAAAGCCATCTATTTTAGTAGTATTTAAAATAATATTTTATGATAGGAACAAGATTATTACACCAAAATTGACATACCTTCAAAGAGAAAATGAAAATAAGACAAATGAAATATAAAATCAAATACAGATTTAGAGATATTGTTAAAGTAAGCTCCATTATTCCTAAAATAATTGCAGTCTAACTTTTCCATTGTTTGTATATTGAAAATTAGTATTCAACTGTTCTTTAAAAGTTGACTTAACTGCTTTTGCATAATGTCAGCACCACAGATTGGTATGAGCTCCATCATAAAGCAAAAACTCTTGATAGAGATTTATCAGACCCTGGTCCACCATATGACACTAAATAATAGAATAGGCAAGTCCAGCTGAGAAGCTGTTTCCACCAATAACTCAATCATGCTATCACTTCACAACGAGTAGTTGCAGATACATAAAATTTATATACTGTGTACACAGATGAGTTAAAGTTCATTTGCTTGTATGTATTTCCAAAATTCAACAAAGAAAACAACATTGAAAGCAACAGGACATTAAATGCTGAACTTCTCTGATATGACAGTTCTATGATTAAGAAAAATAACACAAGTATCCAAAACTTAGCTTTTATTTTTAAATGGAAAATGTTAGGCTCAGTAAAAACTTTCATATTGATTTTCCTTTGGGGAACACACAAAAATAGTACCAGCAATAAAGGAGAAAACAATTTTCCCATCAAATTAAAGGGGACTGGATTAAACTCCTTAAATTGATTGTATACTTTATTTTATTCTAGTGAAGTAGTAACAGCTAGGAAATGTGAAAAAAAAAGTTTCAGTGTTTCACAGGCTAACCCTACTGTGAGCTTTTGTTTAATGGAGATAAATTAAAATCAGAGTAAAATTTACAGCTGACATTTCTAAATCAAAGAACATTCCCACCATTGCACATTCGATTACAGATTAAATTGTGTCAAGTTAATTACATAGATTCTGGGCTGGAGAAGCGTTTGATTAGACTTGACAATTTTGAAATATTTTTGGTCTAAAGGTTCAGCCAGAAATGGTGAATCTAGCATTTCCATCTACATTCTGTATCTAGAGTGAGAACTCATACCTCTTAAAATATTTAAATAGTGAATAACCCACTTTAAGATTAATTTACTGAAGAATTTGGTGAAATTCGCTTAAGTGAATGACAAGCCACATATTTTTTTAAAGGTTCCTGGTAAAGTATATGACCTGGTGAAGAGTGTGACCTGGTAAAGAGTGTGACCTGGTAAAGGGTGTGACCTGGTAAAGGGTTTGACCTGGTAAAGTGTGTGACCTGGTAAAGAGTATGATCTGGTAAAGAGTGTGATCTGGTGAAGAGTGTGATCTGGTAAAGAGTCTGACTTGGTGAAGGGTGTGACCTGGTAAAGAATCTGACCTTAATGTTATGGTTGTAACAAATGCTTTTCAGAATTTGACGGAAGTTCCTACATATTATAATACCAGGAAGAGTCAGCCATACTTCCCCCAAACCTGTATGATACCAGGAAGAGTCAGCCATGCTTCCTCTAAACCCATGTCTTGTCGTTCTCTTACTCCAGTCATCAAATTTATTAATCGTATTTCTCAGACTTGTGTATATTTAGTTGATAGTTAAAATACAGTTTGGACTTCAAATATGCAATGGATCTAATACACAAAAATATAAGAGAAAAACAATAAACAAACAAAATACCAATGAAATAAAACTAATGACACCTAATTTTTATCTGTGAAAAAAATAGCCTTTGCCTTTTATCAACTTAGCAAAGTGTAATGATTGAATATTACACATGCTCTTACAGTTACATTCCTAACTTAAACACATACATTATATACATGTATATCACAGTTACTATTTATCCAAACTATTATATAAAATAATTCCTTTTAATATAACCAATTAAGGTAAAATACAGATCATTTAATTACATAAAGAATACAGTTCTAATGTTTTGAATTGATTCCAAAGTATTGTATAACTATCTGTCAGTCATCTTCTAGGTTAAATCACCATATGCAGAAATCTAGTGTCTATTTCCCACATGTCGTCGGATTTTTTTTTCACAATGGAAATATCAGGGAATCTGACATAATTTAACTTAAAAAAAATTCTTGGCTAACCCTTGGACATGAATGAAGAGAAGGCTCTCTGCATGTACCAGCAAACTTACTATTTTTTCTTTTGATTATAGTCAGAATGGATAATATGGAGAAGAAAATCTGATTATGGATTTTATTTGGAAGATTCTCATGGCTGTAATACAATTATTTTCCACACGATTATTTTATTTAAAGTAACACCCATTTGCATTTTTGATGACACTAAATCAGTTATTGTTTTGCCACTGACTCATTTCATTCTGTGTGACTGTGATGGTTTGAATGAAAATGGCCACCCACAGGCAAATAGGAAATAACAATATTAGGAGGTGACATTTTTGGAGTAGGTGTGAATTTGTTGGAGGAATTGTGCTGGGAGCTGGTTTTCAGGATTTAGAAGTTCAACCCAGATCCAGTGTCATTCTCTCTTACTGCTCCAGAAGTATATTTCAAACTACTTCTCAAACACCATGCCTTCCTTCATGGCATCACGCTTACCACCATGATGATAATGGACTAATCCTATGAAGAATATTCCAGCCCAATTTATCTTCATTCCTTATTTAGAGTTTCTATGATCATGGTCTCTTCACAGCAATAGGAACCCTAACATATTCTAGGTGAAATACTTTGAGAGATATGTGCTTTTATATCTATACTTTTATTTCATGAACTGAATTCCACTTTCTCAATGGCATTCATGAGACACAAGCCTTTCATTTTATATTGCACTTTCTTCTTTTCTCGTTTGTTATTTCAACATGGAGTGTTGATTCAGGCTCACTTTGAACCCAAGGTGAAGACAATTTACATTGAGATTCTTCATAAACAGTTCTGACTTTTATTTGTTGGTTGTAAGATCACTATTCATTGTCGTCCTTTATTTTGTATAAAACCCCACTCCATTATGGATTAATTTGTGAATCTTGGGCAGCTAAAGTGAACTCTTAATATTATTTCATCAGAATGAAGTTTGATGAAAACAAACACTGCAGATACAATTAGTTAATAAGTTGAAGCTGTCACATGGAAAGAAAAACTATATTTGAAAACAGAGATGCAATCCATAAACGTTATGTCCCTGCAACAGCAATAAAACTACAGTATTGCAGCTGTATACAAAAAATACTCCATGATCACTGATATCACCAAAGGGTCAGGAGGGACAAAAACAAAATAAACTTATTCTGAGAGGAAGCACTGATGGGCTAAAACAGTGAATTGCACTTTTCATTTGTTCTGGAATTGCCCAAGGTTACACTTCTACCAGCTCCATTGTATGCTTTGTTGTTTCTTTTCTTCAGAAAAGAGATCTCTCTTACATGATCAAGGAAGAAAGATCCAGAGATTTTTTTTACATGTAATTGAGTCTGAGGAACCCCAATACAACATTGGTATGGCAAGTGACCTAAAATGTGGTAGTTATTGTAGAAGTGGATGACAGCTACAGTTTGAAAGAATGTTTAAGTGGTTGGTATCAAAAGCCATAAGGGGGCATTTGTAGAAATACAAGTGTGAGAGGGGGCTCTGTTCATGCCTCAGAAAGCAATAATGAAGTAAGTAGAAAGCTTCTAGCTCTGCCAAACAGTGAAACAAATGCAGGTGATGGTTCTAGGGAAAGTACAGGATGATGCTGTCATGTTGTAAGAAACAAGAGAAATTATTACTGTAGAGCACACACACGAATGGGATGGGGCTCCAGTAAGGCATATCTATGCAGTTATGAACCCAGAGAGATAGCAGAGAGTTTCCTCACAGAGCATCTCTGTTGAGTCCTGCTGTTTCACATAAGAGCTGAAAAGAGATCAGGCAGGAAATGCTGGGAAGTTCACATGAATATATGGGCACTGAGGAAAAATCCCGAATAGAACAGCAATGGCCTGTGCTGTAAGATCAAGAATTGACAAATGGGACCTCATAAATTTGCAAAGCTTCTGTAAGGCAAAAGATAATGTCAATAAGACAAAAAGGCTACCACCAGATTGGGAAAGGATCTTTACCAATCCAAAATCAGATAGAGGACTAATATCCAATATATATAAAGAACTCAAGAAGGTGGGCACCAGAAAATCAAATAACCCCATTAAAAAATGGGGCACAGAGCTAAACAAAGAATTCTCTACTGAGGAATACCGAATGGCTGAGAAGCACCTGAAAAAATGTTCAACATCCTTAATCATCAGGGAAATGCAAATCAAAACAACCCTGAGATTCCACCTCACACCAGTGAGAATGGCTAAGATAAAAAATTCAGGTGACAGCAGATGCTGGTGTGGATGTGGAGAAAGAGGAACACTCCTCCAAATTGGTGGGATTGAAAGCTTGTACAACCACTCTGGAAATCAGTCTGGCGGCTCCTCAGAAAATTGGACATAGTACTACCAGAGGATACTGGACTACCTCTCCTGGGCATATATCCAGAAGATGTTCCAACTGGTAATAAGGACACATGCTCCACTATGTTCATAGCAGCCTTATTTATAATAGCTAGAAGCTGGAAAGAACCCAGAGGTCCCTCAACAGAGGAATGGATACAGAAAATGTGGTACATTTACACAATGGAGTACTACTCAGCTATTAAAAACAATGAATTTATGAAATTCCTAGGCAAATGGATGGATCTGGAGGATATCATCCTGAGTGAGGTAACCCAATCACAAAAAAACTCACATAACATGTACTCACTGATAAGTGGATATTAGTCCAGAAACTTAGATTACCCAAGATACAATTTGCAAAACTTATGAAACTCAAGAAGAATAAAGACCAAAGTGTGGACACTTCGCCCCTTCTTAGAATTAGTAACAAAACACACATGGAAGGAGTTACAGAGATCAAGTGTGGAGCTGAGACAAAAAGATGGACCAACCAGTGACTGCTGCATATTCAGCCACCAAAGGCAGACACTATTGCATATGCCAGCAAGATGTTGTTGAAAGGGCCCTGGTATAGCTGTCTCATGTGAGGCTATGCCAGTTCCTGGCAAACACAGACATGGATGCTCACAATCAACTATTAGATGGAACACAGGGTTCCTAACGGAGGAGCTAGAAGGAGCTGAAGGGGTCTCCAACCCTATAGCTGGAAGAACAATATGAACTAACCAGTACCCCCAGAGCTCGTGTCTCTAGCTGTGTATGTAGCAGAAGATGGTCTAGTTGGCCATCATTGGGAAGAGAGGCCCCTTGGTCATGCAAACTTTATATGGCCCAGTATAGGGGAATGCCAGGGCCAAGATGTGGGAGTGGGAGAGTATGGGAGCAGGGAGGGGGATGGGGGAGAGCATTAGGGACTTTTGGGATAGCATTTGAAATGTAAATGAAGAAAATATCTAATAAAAATTGGAAAAAAAGAATCAGAGCTGCCTGTAAGCACACAGATATTCAGCCATCAGGAATAGCTTTCTGTGTATAAATATTTCATCTTTAGATAAATTTGTCATTCAGTATTTTATTACTTTTACCACTAAGAATGTAATGTTCATACTTTTATTTTCTGACTGTAAAATTGCCATAGTGTAGAATTATAGATTTGCCTTATTTCTTGTATTTTAATGTACCTTTGAGTTCATAGAAACTCTAATCAGAAATTCCATATAATTATGGTAAAGTCCTTGCTCCCATCCCAGCATCTCTCTTCCCAGCATCAGCATCCTCAACATTATCCTTCCTCTTATTATTATTTTTTTTTAACTTTTATTAGATATTTTCTTCATTTACATTTCAAGTGTTATCCAGAAAGTTCCCTATATCCTCCCCCCTCCCGGCCCTGCTACCCTACCCACCCGCTCCCACCCCCTGGCCCCGGCGTTCCCCTGTATTGGGGCATATAAAGTCTGCATAACCAAGGGGCCTCTCTTCCCACTGATGGCCAACTAGGNACAAAAGAACTCACATAACATGTACTCACTGATATGTGGATATTAGCCCAGAAACCTAGACTACCCAAGATACAATTTACTAAACACATGATACTCAAGAAGAAGGAAGATCAAAATGTGGGCACGTCACCCCTTCCTAGAATTAAGAACAAAGCACACATTGAAAGAGTTAAAGGGAGCATTTGTGCAGCTCAATCCTTCCTCTTATTATTAGCACCACAAATCAGCATCTCTACTCTTAGCATTCTGTCTAAGCTCCACCCCACAGTTACCTGGAAACAGCCAGGTAGGCTTGACACACTCTAAAAGGGGCTGCTGCCCCCTCCTCCCTCTCTTGCCTCTTGGTGTCTTGCTCCTCCTTGATCATTGTTATAGACTTTTGTAATCTGATGGGAGTTTAAAAGATTTTTTTAAAACATATGAATTTAAATATTCTCTATAATGTTTAATCTTGGTTGTCAACTTGACTATGTTTGGAATCAACTAAACCCCATGAAGCTGTCCACATTTGTAAAGGATTTTCTTGATGAGATCATTTTGAGATCTGAAGATCTAGGGTAAATTTGGCCACAACTTCTGGTGGCAGAGCACATTAAAGGATGTGGATGAAGTAGTTTTAGCTTTTTGCCTGCTTGCTCTCACTCTCATCAGCAAGTGAATTCATGCTGCATTCCTTCCCTGGAGTTAGAGCTTAATTCTTCAGGATTGCAAGGCTGAATGAAGACCAGCAGCTCTTCATAACACAAGCATAAGTTTGGGACTGCTCAGTCATTCATTTTGTACGCTGACCTAGATCCTTGGACTTTCTACTGGTAGACAGCAAGTGTTGGACTCCCTAGACCAAAACCCACAAACCAGTGTAATAAATCACACATAAACACACAGGTGCAGGTGTACACACATGCACACACACACACACACACACACACACACACATAAGCAAGCAAACACACACACAAGCACGCACACAAACAAGCAAATACACACACACACACACACACACACACACACACACACACACATGCACTCACATGTTTTTTCTTTTAGAGAATCCTAAGACCATCTACAAAAAACAACAATCTGAAGTTTTGCTTCACTCCTATCGTTTCCTGTCTTAATCACATCAAGTTGCCATGGATGGAGCTCCTGAAGTGAGACAGGACATCTTGCTCTTCATTATCTGACAAGAAAATCATTGTGGGTTAGATCTTTTCTTGATGTTCTTCAATAATCAGAAGAAATGTCCTTAGACACTCAATTTAATCACGAGGTACTGTTGGAATTTACTTAACAGTTTTTGAAAATTACTGAGATGAATGTGTGATGTTCATAATTAATACTAACTTCTTTTACTGTGTGGTGTTATTTTGTGATATAAACAGTTTTCCATTTCTATAATGAACTACATGTCTTATGTAACTTTCCATGTGATATGGAAATTTGGTTGATACGTTCAGAATAAAGTGATAATTTTCTAACTTTGTGCTTATTTTTCTTGACATAAGCTTAATAAAGATTCATAGAATCAGGTTGTCTTCATCACACCTCTGTTTTTCTAAATTTGTAAATACACTTGATTTTTCACAGCATTCACTGACAACATATGGTCATACTTCTATTTCTGAGAATTCAAAAATAATTGATGATTTAATTATTGTAACTGTAGTCACAATTTCTTACTCTAGTCCCCATGCTCACGGGTGGTGATTTAAAATGTGGTTATAGTTCTCTACATTACATAATTTGTTGACATTTTTTCTTCAAAATATAATCTTTTAATTCATTTTTCTGGAAGATAGGCAATAATAATTTTTAGATTTTCTATTTTATGTAATATTATTTCTGAAAGGGACAATTTTCATTTTGCTTCACATACTCAGTTCTTAAACTGTATTTATGAGAAACTTAAATAAAATGTTTATAAAAAATTATCTTTGCAGACTTTTTATTTGAGGAGTATGAAGTGTCCTTTCCCATCTCATTTGAGTAATTTTGGTTTGAGATCTATTTTGTTATGTATTTGTATAGCAACACCATTTTATTTCTTGTGTCTACTTTCTTGAAAAATAATTTTCCAACCCTTTCCTCTGAGAAAATGTCTGTCTTTGATGTTGAGATGTGTTTCTTTTTTTTTTTTTTTTTTTTTTTTTGGGGTTTTTCGAGACAGGGTTTCTCTGTCTAGCGCTGGCTGTTCTGGAACTCACTTTGTAGACCAGGCTGGCCTCGAACTCAGAAATCCACCTGCCTCTGCCTCCCGAGTTCTGGGATTAAAGGCGTGTGCCACCACGCCCTCTTATATGTAGGAATTCTACTTTTTGGATTTATTCTGTTATCCTGTATCTTTTTATTGGCAAATTAAATCCACTGATATTGAGATACATTAAACACTAACAATTGTTAATTGCTATTATTTTACTGTTGCTGTTGTTTGTAGTAATAGTAGTGTGTGTGGGTTTGTGTGTATGTGTGTGTGTGTGTGTGTGTGTGTGTGTGTGCGCGCGCGCGCGTGTGTGCATTTGCATGCATACAAGCATGCACACATGTGCACATGCTTCCCTTCTTTTGATTTTGCTGGTTTCATTATTTATTTCCTGTTTTTATGGGTAAAATGATTCCTGATGATATTCTGCTATACTTGTAGATTGGAGGCTAGCAAAATTGTGATCACAGAGATGTCATTCAGCAACTGATAGAAGCAGATGCAGAGACCCAAAACAAAACATTAGTTAATGTTTGGGGAATCATGCATTACAGGACTGTAGGAGCCAGAGGGGCAAAGGACACCACAAGAACAAAACCCTCAGAATCAAGTAACAAGGCCTCATAGAGGTTGACAGAGACTGAAGAGACAACCAGTGAGCCTGCATGAATCTGACCTAAGTCATCTTTCTTTGTTATGGTTGTATAACTTGTGGGACTCTGAGCAGTGGAAGCAAGAGCTGTCTATGACTATTCCATCTATTCTTTACCTTCTAGTGGGCTGCTTCATCCAACCTTGAAATGAGGTATGTGCCTAGTCTTATTGTAAGTTGTTCTGCCAAATTGGTTGATATACTCAGGAAGCCTGCTCTTCTCTGAAGGGAAGTGGGGGAGGATAAAATCTGGTGGAAAGGAGAGATGCAGGGAGAGGGGGGAACTCCAGGTGGGATGTAATATATGAGAGAACTACAGGAAGTAAGTAAGTAAGTAAGTAAGTAAGTAAGTAAGTAAGTAAGTGAGTAAGTGAGTAAGTGAGTAAGTAATAATTCCTGTCATTTTTCTGTTTTGTTACTTTGCTCCCCTTTATAAAATTTTTCTTATTGGTTCTTTTGAAGTCTTCACTTTCTGAAGCACAAAATTTTACAGCTTTAGGATTTCTTCTCAACAGCGTCTACAAGCATTTCTCAGTTCATGAGTGAGGTGTGCTTACTTTTATTTAGACAATTTTTTATTCTACTGTTGAATTATTTTTGTTTTAAGAATTATTTACGAGTATATTCTCAAGGATGTTTTTTGTCTTGGGGGAGTTTTCTTTGTTGGTATTTTTGTTTTGGTTTGGTTTTTTGGTTTTTGCTATTGGTCATTTTCTTATAATATTATAGTGTTTTACAATATTTTAAACAGATAATTTAATCTTGAAGATTTGTTTCTTGTCTCCAGTTTCTGAAAACATGGTTAATGATGGAGCTAGTGTTTCACTCTTCTGAGGGAAATAACATTTACCTTTCAGTTATATATGGGGCCCTGCTAACACAGGCCAACGCTTCCCTAGCCTGCCTAGGGAATTCTGAGTAGTAATCTCCTAAATATTCCATTTACTATTGAGATTATGATCGTTAACATTTTTGATTTCCAAGTTCTTTGCTGGTGTCAGTTTCTCCTCTGTATCATTTGAATTCCCATATGTAGTACATTTCAGAATTCACTGCCAGGATGCAATGTTGCTGACACTCATAAATTGCAAGTATCCAGATGAACATCACAGGGTTTCCTAGGGAAGGACTCAAAGGGGTATGGAATCATTGATCAGGGCCGATGCTGCTTTACCTTTGGCTAGTCTTCTTCTTCTTCTTCTTCTTCTTCTTCTTCTTCTTCTTCTTCTTCTTCTTCTTCTTCTTCTTCTTCTTCTTCTTCTTCTTCTTCTTCTTCTTCTTCTTTCCCTTTTTATTAGATATTTTCTTTTTTCCAATTTTTATTAGATATTTTCTTCATTTACATTTCAAATACTATCCCGAAAGTCCCCTATCCGCTCCCCCATCCCCCGCCCTGCTCCCCTACCCACCTACTTCCACATCTTGGCCCTGGCCTTCCCCTGTACTGGGGCATAGATGGCTCAGCCATTAAAGGCTAGGCTCACAACCAAAAATATTAGATAATTTCTTAATTACATTTCAAATGTTCTCCCGAAAGTTCCCTATATCATCCCCCCTGCCTTGCTCCCTACCCACCCACTCTGACTTCTTGGCCCCGGCATTCCCCTGTATTGGGGCATATGAAGTTTGCAATACCAAGGGGGTCTCTCTTCCCAATGATGGCCAACTAGTCCATCTTCTACTACATATGCACCTAGAGACACAAGTCTTCTGTCTTCTTGAACTCTTTGCTATTCTTAGGCCCAGAGTCACTGGCTTCTGGTAATTAACTCCTGCAGGTAGCAGAAGATTAAGAAAAAAAAAAGGCTTAATTATTAGCGCTCTTTTCTCTCTGGCTCAAAGGCCCCTTGCTAGCAAGGAGAAAGGCTTGGAGTTCTTTAACCAGAGAGAAAAGAAAAGAAAAAAGCAGTGAAACAAGGAAAAGAGAAAGTTCAGAAACTCAGGAAAAAATCATTAACCTTGGATGAAGCTGAAGAAAGCTTTTATTTTGGTTTTCAGTATTTATACTTTCTCTAAAAAATTACCTTATACAAATACAAGGTAGAACTACTGCAGCAGGATAATTGATTTTATGATTTTTAAAATGCTTTTACATCCCAATAAGTTCATAATAAGTTTAAGGCAATAATTCATGTCAGAAATTGATAAGACTTAAGGAATCATGGCAGAATTGTTTACATGTCTTTCTATGAATACTAGAATTTCACTAAATATTCATTATCTGTTACTAGCACCAGAAGTTCTTTATAAGTTTAAAACAATGGTTTTTTTTTTATGTCACAAGTTAGTATTTCTTTTCTTTTCTCTTCTCTTCTCTTCTTTTCTTTTCTTTTCTTTTCCTTTCTTTTCTTTTTCTCAAGAGAAAAATCATCTGCCTTGTGCCTTATTAGCTTTTATTTTTGTATAGATAAACTAGTCAATATTTTATTTTCTGTCCTTGTACTTATAATAAATTTTCCATTTCCAGTTTGTGACTGTGGGCCTGAGTACCAGAGGCTTTCCACAGAGATCTCTGCCAGGCCTGGTGCGAGGGTTCCAGCCAAGGGAAGCGAGTGTGGTCAGGGAGGGGAAGTCGCTTTCCTGCTTCCCCTGCGGTGGTCACCTCCGCCTCAGTACCTGCCATGCCCTAATTCTGTGCCACCCTGCACTGAGTCAGGTTGGGCTGGGCAGACAAGAAGCGAATTAGCCAATGAGAAGTTTGGGAGCGCCTTCAGGTGGTGCTTCAGGAGAGCAGGTCTCTTCCCGAGTGTTACAGCTCTCAGGACAAAAGGCTCCAACTGCAGAGTCGTTCCTGTACATCCTTGTTCCCTGGATCGGGTTTATATACAGTTTGGGGGATGATTCAGGGCTTGACAGCTTTAGCTTGGACTGAGAGTTTGGGGAAACCTTACTTGCATGTGTTTGGGGGGAGGGGGCTTGGTGCAACTACTATGTAATTAATGCAGCAATACCTCTCTACAGGGACATGTGGGAGGCTGTAGCTACTTGACAGGAGCCTGGTGCCTAGGAGGCATGGCTGAACTCCTTCTGTCCCATGCAGGTGGAAATCACTGCCCCAGGGGCTCCATGGTTCCAGACCTTTGCTCAAACCAGGGACCAGGCTGTCTGTGCATGGCTCACTACCACACATGTGACCTTTAGTTATTAGATAACTAACCTAACCTAGAAGGAATGTTTTCCTTGACATATATAATTCATACAAAGAATTCTTGTCTTTCTCTGTCATCTCTTTGAATACATATTTTATACTTTTTGCTCCAAGTACCCCTGATAAAAATTTAGCTCTTTTTTTTTTCTGTTTTTTGTTTATTGTTTTGTTTTTCGAGACAGGGTTTCTTGGTATAGCCCTGGCTGTCCTGGAACTCACTTTGTGGACCAGGCTGGCCTCAAACTCAGAAATCTGCCTGCCTCTAGCTCCCGAGTGCTAGGATTAAAGGCATGCACCATCATGCTCAGCAAAATATTAGCTCTTAATATTAACAAGCCTTTCTTTTTTTTATTGGATATTGTATTTAGTTACATTTCAAATGTTATCCCCTTTCCCGATTCCTTCACAGAAAGCCCCTATCCCATCACTCCTCCTCCTGCTCTTATGAGGGTCTGCCCCTACCTACCCACCTACTCCCACCTCACTGCCCTAGCATTCCCCTACACTGGAGCATCAAGCCTTCACAGGACCAAAGGCCTCTTCTACCACTGATGCCCAGCAAGGCCATCCTATGCTACATATATGGCTGGAGTCATGGGTCCCTCCTTAGTACTCCTGGATTGGTGGTTTAGACCCTGGGAACTCTGGTTGTTTGATATTATTGTTTTTCCTATGGGGTTGCAAACAACTTCTGTTACTTCAGTCCTTTCTCTAACTCTCCATTGGGGACCCTGTGCTCAGTTCAATGGCTGGCTGCAAACATTTGACTCTGTATATGTCAGGCTCTGGTAGAATCTCTCAGAAGACAGCTATATCAGGCTCCTGTCAGCATGCACTTATTAGCACCCACAGTAGTGCCTGTGTTTGGTGACATTATATGGGATAGATCCTCAGGTAAGACAGTTTTTAGATGGCCTTTCCTTCAGTCTGTTCCACACTTTGTCTCCATATTTGCTCCCATGAGTATTTTGATATACCTTCTAAGAAGAATGAAAACATACACACTTTGGTCTTCCTTCTTCTTGAGCTTCATGTGGTCTGTGAACTAATTCTTGGGTATTTCAATCTTTTGGGCTATTATCCTCTTATCAGTGAATGTATACCATGTGTGTTCTTTTGTGACTGAGCTACCTCACTCAGGACAGTATTTTCTAGTTCCATCCATTTGTCTAAGAATTTAATTAATTCATTGTTTTTAATAGCTGAATAGTAGTCCATTGTGTAAATATACCACATTTTTTGTATCCATTCCTCTGTTGAAGGAAATCTGTGATCTTCCCAGCTTCTGGCTATTATAAGTAAGGCTGCTATGAAAAGAGTGGAGCATGTGCCCTCGTTTTGTGTTGGAGCATCTTCTGGGTATAAGTCCAGGAGTGGTATAGCTGGGTCCTCAAAGAATACTAAGTCCAATTTTATGAGGAACCATCAGACTGATTTCCAGAGTGATTGTACCAGCTTGCAATCCCACCAGCAATGGAGGGAGTGTTCCTCTTAGCCATTCTGACTGGTGTCAGGTGGAATCTCAGGGTTGTTTTGATTTGCATTTCCCTAATGACTAAGGATGCTGAACATTTCTCTAGGTGCTTCTTGACCATTTGAGTGTCCTCAGTTGATAATTCTTTGTTATTTGATTCTCTGGAGTCTAATTTTTTTAGTTCTTTGTATATATTGAATATTAGCCCTCTATAGGATGCAGGGTTGGTAAAATCTTTTCCCAATCTGTTGTTTGCCATTTTTTCCTAGTGACAATGTCCTGTTCCTTACAGAAGCTTTGCAATTTTATGAAGTCTCATTCATCAATTCTTGATCTTAGAGCAAAAGCCATTGGTGTTCTGTTCATGAACTTTTCCCCTGTGCCCATGTACTCGAGGATCTTTCCCATTAACAAGCCTTTCTCATCATTAACAAGCATCTTATTATTTTCTGTAACTCCTGAAATGTTTTATTTTTCTTTTATCATTAATAATCTTGCTAAGAGAGTACTGAATATGGATATCTTAGAATCCATCTTGGTGTTTTCTTATCCATTCAACTTCTTGAAAATTTATCAAATTTGTAAAATTTGTATCATGATTTTTTTCTGACTTTGTATTTCTGCTTCTTCCTCTTTTTCTAATGTTCTTTTTGCACGTGTGCCAGTGCTTGAAATGATATCTTAGTTTTGAGTTCTTGCTCAATTATCTTTGTTTTATTTTCTCTCTGTGACAGGGAAGGGACCAACACAGAAATCTTAAGTGAAGACATGAAAACAGATAGAGAACACATCAAAACGGGGTGCTCTTCATCATGCTCATAGAAATTCTTAACAGTAAAAGTACATGACCCCAGGAGGATGAGGAGGAGAAGAAGGAAGAAGATGAAGATGAAGGGAAAGTGAAAGGAGGAGGAGGAGAAGAGGAAAGAAAGAAAGAAAGAAAGAAAGAAAGAAAGAAAGAAAGAAAGGAAGGAAGAAAGAGAAAGAAAGAAAGAAAGAAAGAAAGAAAGAAAGAAAGAAAGAAAGAAAGAAAGAAAGAAAGAAAGAAAGAAAGAAAGAACAGGAAGATGGCAACTGAAGGTGAAGGGAGGGGAGACAGGGAACTACTAGGGTGTTTCACTACAAATGCTAAACAAACTACATCTCATGTAAGGCTTCATTCATAAGCCAAATTCTTTAGAGCTTTTGGGAAACTAATAGTTTGTAATAAAACTTTATATAATTCTCATGTAAATATTCACCAGGAATCCATGCAGATGTTTGTGAGTGCACAAAGATTAAAAAAATGCATCCAATTGGAAGACAAATAAAAATCACCTACATGTTCACTTTATGAAGTTTGCTGTGTTTATACCATTTTTAAAGTAATCATGTAAAGAAGAAAAAATCATTGCTATAGAGAGTTGCACAGAATTTACTAATGACGTTAATAAGTAGATGTTTAAGAAATGTCACAGTCTGTGAATTGGTACAGTAGGTCTAGGTCAAGACTCATGAACTGAGTCCACACCTTGGCTCATACATGGTGGCATAAGAGAACAAACATTCAGGAGATGTCCTATGACCTCCATACTTAAACTGTAGTATAGGCACACACACACACACACACACACACACACACACACACACACACACACACCTCCACAAATAACCATAATTTTAAAAAAATCAAGAGTTTCTTTGATTCAGGTAATACAAATTATATAACTCATATGTTATGTGGGGGAACATAACAGAATTCAAAACTGGTTATGCTTGAAAATGACAATCCATAAATCCTCTAAGGAGAAAGAGCTTTTCTAGCCCTAAAAGCATAAAGCAAGTGTCTTTTCCTTATGCCTATGAAGGGAGCTGTGGATACAAGTGCATGGTTCACAGATGTAAAGTGACACTGGCTGACAGTCTGAGACCAAAATATCCCTACAGTGCAACAATCTCAGGGGAGAAAGCTAGTCTCAAATGACATTACATCATGAAGCTAATAGCCTACTGTATAGAAAGTAGGATGTTGTAAACTTACATTGTTTGATATGCATAAATGCATGGCAACTCTGTACACAGAAATTGAACACTAAAAATTAAAATGAGTCTAAGGTTTTTCTGTGTTAGAGAGGACATGTCAAAGATGAGAGTCTTCTCGGGTTCTAGAATGTTTTGCTATTTTATTCTGTGACTTTAGGCATCCTTTAAATGACATTGGATGTCAAGAAAACTTTCTAACTAGACACTTTTATATACAGGTATGATGCTATACTTAAATACATAACTTAAATACATAGAGCAGAGGATTACGTACATATACCTTCAGCACAGACTGCCCTAACTTAGGGTAGAATATATATTTGATAACTCTATGTATTTTGTTTTAATGTGTCACAGTCTGACTGCATTTCTGGACCATTTTCTAGAACCATTTTGTCCTGTCATAACTTCCATTTTGTTTATTTATTTAATGTTTTATTTATTGTTGTATTAACTTGTATTTTACTTTCTTACAAATAGGAAGGAAGAGAAAAAAATCAGTAAAGAAAATGGGCCAATCTGTAAATAAAATATCAATATCTCATTGCTTTAAAATGCAGGTTGTACAGCTAAGTACAGGATAGCATAAATGAATCTCACCTTCAACTTTGCCAATAATATTAATGTTTGGACACATAGCTTAAGGAAGCTTTATGTTCTGAGAAGATGCTTGTACTCTAGGGTCTGGATATATTTCCTTCACTTATTTCACTAACCATGAGCAGGTTCTTCTAGTTCTGGAAACCACTGGCTACCTGTTATCATTTGATCCAAAATATATTGTTATACTAATTATAGACTACTAGCTATAAATTTTAACATTTTGAGTAAATATGTTAATTTCCAAACACTAATTTTTTTTTCTTTCCATGTCGCTAAGGTAGTAACATTCTCATGTTATCTTACATAGAGCCTCTCATCTGAAACGTGGTTAGACATTTTTAATTCTTAACTGTTCAACACATTAAATTTAAATTTAATATGAAAAATTGTCTGCCTGCTTGAGTCACTTCATCTGAACCAAAACCTGGACCTCAACTCATGATGAGGGATCAGACCCCAGGTTTCAGGCCCCTCATGCAAAGACTCTTTCATCCAGTTTTACTCACACATTGGGCATGAAATAGAGCGAGTTTCATTTTAAATCAAACCTGAAGCATGTATTAGTAGACTTCTTTATCAGATAACTGAGATTCCAAAGACCATTTTAAAAAACAAAGGACATTGAGAAAAGGATGGAAGATTCTGGTCATAGGCACATGAATCAACAAATAATAAATAGAGAGCACAGTAGCTCAGGAAGATGAGATTATTGTTGAGCAACTGGAAAAAAAAGCCAACTCATAAGGGAAGTTGTAGATTACACAGGCATTGTAACTTTGTAGCTGTTAGGATGGAAATCTCAAACAGATGAAATAATCAATAGCAGCAATCAAGGAGATATACCTGGCATTTAGAAATTGCAGGAATTTTCAACATTCTCAGAAATAGTCCTTAATATATTAAAAAAAATAAATTAATAAAATGATATCAAAACAACATGTTTTATTTATAAGAACAAAATAAATTTCATAATTGAAACCATTTTGGTTTCAGGATAGAATTTGTTAGCCTTAAAAATACATGAAGAAAATATCAAAAGGAAGATATAATCATTTATTCAATTAATATTTATTAAAACCTTTTCAAGAAACAGGCACACATGCAGAAACAAAGAGGTATGTGAGAAAATGCAGTTGAAGTACCCACACATCCTTACGTATCACTAAAGAAAACTGATAGTGCTCTTTGCTTCACTGAGTGAGGAATTGCCAGTGTTTATTGCTGAGAACTTTTTGTCTTCACACATGTTTCAGTTAGTAGACCATTGTTCTCAGCAGTACCACACTCTCTTCATTTGAAGTCTCACATTCAGTTAGCAAGATAATACCCTAAACAAAGTGATGCATGGAAGTCATGGGAAGTAACCAAATTCATTCAAACCACATAGTCTAACTGTGCTGTAGATAAAACCTTATGCTAGTGGAACAGGAAAGTTCTTCAGGAAGAACCACATAGTCTAACTGTGCTGTAGGTAAAACCTTATGCTAAGGTGCATGTGTATGTGTGGTGTCTCTAAGTTTGTATGCTGTGAGCACTGCTGTGTGCACCTGTGTCAGTGCACAAGTGGTTTTCAGGGGTTCAGATTAGGTGTTTTCTTGACCTCCACTTTATATAACATAGCAAGGTCTTTCATCTGGATCCAGTGCTTTAAAATTTTGCTAATTTGGCTTGCCATCTAGTTTCAGTAATCTTGTCTCTGCTTCCCAGACAACCACACCCACTTCCTGCTTATAGGTTAAGCTCTTTATCCGAAGAGCTATTTTCTTGATCCTCTTGTTGGTATTTTATATTAATTAAACAACAAATTTTCCTAGAAATGTTTTATATTATGCATAATTTTAAAACATAATAGTTTTAAAATCGTTAATATTTTCTCATGGCCTTTAAAAGCTTCCTAGGGAGAAAAAGTAAGATGGATATTAGCAATGGAAATGGTGATTATAACGCTGACAAAAATGTTTTATCATCTAGAACTGAAAAGAAAAGGGCAGACGGGATGATTCTGAGTAAAACCACCTGCTATAGAAGTAGAAGGACCTGAGTTTAGGTCCTCAGCACCCTGCTAAGTCCTCATGTATAACTCTAGAGTTGGAAGGCAGAGAGCAGAGTCCTTAAGATTTACTGGGGCAGCCTAGCTTCAGATGCAATGATATCTCCTCAAGAACACAATGTTCTACCAAAGTACACACATACATATAAACACACACACACACACACACACACATTAAAAATAAAACAAAAAATGAATTGAGAATTTTGAAAGACCATTTGACTAGTTAGAGGAGTTGTGGACTCTATTATATGCCAGAAGTGGTTTGATTTAGCCTCAGCTTTTTCTGCTATTCCTGGGTATTAGGGACTATGTTTGTGACATCACTTCCTCCATACTCCTCACTCTCACTCTTATACATTGGTTCAGGGATAAGAAGGAAGACCAACTCTATCAAATAGACAAGATGGAAGGTTAGAGTTGTCAAGACAGTAAACAACATCCTCCTTTAACAGGAATATCAGGAAGAGGAGCTTCTTGGGAGAATATAATATCACTCTGGGCTCATTTGATTTGGCTATTTCTACCTTTCCAGTCATGGTAGCTGCACTAGGGGCTATGAAGAGAGTATCTTCATAGCCTTTCTTACTGATGATGTCTGCCACAGCACATTATCAAAAAATGTGTCATTTGTAACACTCACATGCCCATGCACTCCAAGGCACACACACTCACAGGCACACACACTTACAGGCACACATATCAGGCACACACAGGCACACATATCAGGCACACACACTCATAGGCACAGGCACTCACAGGCATGTATACTCACAGGCACACACACTCATAGGTACACATACCAGACACACACACTCATAGGCCCAGGCACTAACAGGCACTCAGGCACACACACTCACAGGCACACACATTCACAGGCACACAAACTCACAGGCAAACAAGCTCACAGGCACACACACACTCACAGGCACACACACTCACAGGCAAACACACTCACAGGCACACACACTCATAGGCACACATACTCATAGGCACACACATTTACAGTCACACACACTCAAAGGAACAGTCACTCACAGCCACACACACTCACAGCCACACATAATTACAGGCACACACACTCACAGGCACACACACTCAAAGGAACACACACTCACAGCCACACACACTCACAGCCACACACACTCAAAGGCACACACACTCACATACACTCACAGGTACACACACTTACAGGCACATTCTCTAAAAGAATGCAAAAAATATCATGAGACTTACATATCTACTTTTTAGTAAAAGTAAATGTAGCATTTGGCAAATATGACCTAAGCACTGTTCAGTTACTATCACTCAGTCTTAAACTGATTCTGTATTTGTATGTCACAAATAAATCACATATTTTCAATATTCATTGTTAAATTAAATTATATTTTTAATTAATCCCAGCACTCGGGAGGCAGAGGCAGGCGGATTTCTGAGTTCGAGGCCAGCCTGGTCTACAGAGTGAGTTCCAGGACAGCCAGAGCTATACAGAGAAACCCTGTCTCAAAAAAACCAAAAAAAAAAAAAATTATATTTTAAAACTAAAATTTGTACATTAAATATACTTTGATGAATAAACAGATTGTATAGCTAAGTATTTTAATAAATACACAAAGTATCCATTTTCATTTTGCAGATTCAATATGCTATAGCCTGTGGGCCTTAGGTCAGTTAATTTTTTTTTCTTTTTTAGATATTTTCCTTATTTACATTTGAAATGTTATTTGCTTTCCTAATTTCCCCTCTGAAAATCCTTTATCTTGTTCCCCCTCTCACTACTCCCCAACCCACCCATTCTCATTCCTGGTCCTGGCATTCCCCTATACTGGGGCATAGAGTCTTAACAGGACCAAGGGCCTCTACTCTCATTGATGTCTGACTAGGCCATTCTCTGCTACATATATAGCTAGAGCCACAAGTTCCACCATGTGTTTTCGTTGATTGGTGTTATAATTCCAAGGAGCTCTGGTGGTACTGGTTAGTTCATATTGATGTTCCTCCTATGGTACTTCAGACCTCTTCAGCTCCCTGGGTTTTTTCCTCTGGCTCCTTCATTGTGAACCTTATGTGCTTTCCAATGGATGACTGTGAGCATCCACTTCTGTATCTGCCAGGCACTAGTAGAGCCTCAAAGGAGACAGCTATATCAGGCTCCTCTCAGCAAGCTCTTGTTGGCATCTGCCTAGTGTCTGGGTTTCATGGTTGTTTATGGGATGGATCCCCAGGTGGGGCAGTCTCTGGATTGTTGTTCCTTCAGGCTCTGCTCCAAACTTTGTCTCTGTAACTCCTTCTATGGATATTTTTTTTTGTTCCCCATTCTAAGAAGGAATGAAGTATCCACACTTTGGTCTTCCTTCTTCTTGAGGTTCATGTGTTTTGAAAATTTTAATTTTTTAAAAGAATACACAAAATTTAAAAATGAATCCAGATTTCTACTCTATGCATACACCATAAAATTTTACTTTTAGTAGACTCAAGTCTTCCTGTGACATATTTCCTACAAATATTTAGACTATTAATTTTGAAACAAAGTTGTAAGAAACACTAGAACTCTATGAGTGTTTTTTTATTCAAGGGTGAAAAACATAATCACCAGGTTCATGTTTAATTTGTGTCTGATCTGACAGTATATAGTATGCCTCAAAATCACCACAAAGGCAGAAATTGTAAAGCATAAAAATTCCTCAGCAGGGTGTCAGGATTCCAAAGTTAGGAGCACTGATGCAGAAGGTAAAAACTGGAGCCTCAGTCCTGACTTCAGCTCTGTCTCCCACTGCGTGGACTGGTACTGAAATAGCCACACGACTTTGTTCTGCATTTACACAAGGCCAAGCAGGATAAGAACAACTTTCTTCCTTAGCTATCTTCTGGTAGGGGAGCAGGGTGTGGGGTGGGTGTAGATGGAACTTTCAGGATAGCATTTGAAATGTAAATTAAGAAAATATCTAATAAAAAAAGAAAAAAGCTGAATAAAAAAAAGAAAATGCTGAGTATTATGAAGAATATTTCACTCATGAATGCTTGTAAAACACTCAGCACATGACAGTCTATGAATCAACACACAGTAAGTCATTGCCCAGAAGGACAATGAGACTAGGGACCCTTTATGCCTAAGAGGGAGGGGGGATTCTAACATATTTTATATGTAAAGAAACTGAGATCCTTGTCAACTTTATTTAATGCTCACCTAGGTAAAACACAAGGAAACTGCTGAGATCCTTGTCAACTTTATTTAATGCTCGCTTGCCTAGGTAAAACACAAGGACCACATCTTTGTCCTTTGCCTGCTTCATTCTTCTTCTTCTTTTTTTTTTAATTGTGAAACACCTAAATGTTTATTATGATTAAGAAATTTAAAAAAAATTAAAATTGTGAACACAGTTCACTTGTGAATAATAGTCAAAAGTTTATGCAAGTTTAGACAAGAATTTATCTACTATTATAGTTGGGACTGATACAAACCTTCATAAATTTTTCTGAAATTTTTTTCATTTATTTTCCTCTAAGGATATGAAATATCTGTGACCAAATATAATGCTGCATTTATTTGCCAATTGTTTTTTAAGATGAATCCATCAAAAATGAGGCTATGAATGCAAGTGACTAAATACAAACACTTAGGATATTATTCTCCCAAAATATAGATAGCTCATTTAGCATATTTATTCATTTATTTATTTTATACTTTAAAGTAAAGCATTTATTGTGGTAAAATATATTCTATATCAAATAAATAATTCTTATACTGACATGTCTAAAATCTCAGACAGTAACAAAGCAGGATCTAAAATATTGTATGTTATGTCAAGATCTACAAACAATTTTTGGCACATATATTATTGAAGGAGTAATGACCACAAATTTACATGTGTTTTTCATTAGCAGCATAAAGAATGATGTATCATTTGATATCTAGCAATCTGTTAACATCTGTTAAAAAATGTAATTGTCCCTGTTTATTTCCAGTATTTTTAATATTTAAAAACAAAGTACCTTGACACAGCATAATTATCTCACTGGACACAAAAATTATGAGTGCTAAGACAGTTCCCAACAAAATGTATTCAGTGTTGATTTATTAAATTGTAAAGTTTTTTGAGAAATTTAAAATATATAGTGTAATTTATTTCACTATATATTTTTGCATTTCTTTTTTATTATTAGATATTTTCTTCATTTCCATTTCACATGTTATCCCGAAAGTACCCTAAACCCTCCACCATCCCCCGCTCTGCTCCCCTACACACCCACTCCCACATATTGGCCCTGGCATTCCCCTGTACTGGGACATATAAAGTTTGCATGACTAAGGGGCCTCTCTTCCCAATGATGGCCAACTAGACCATCTTCTGCTATATATGCAGCTAGAGACACAAGCTCTGGGGGTACCAGTTAGTTCATGTTATTCTTCCACCTATAGGGTTGAAGACCCCTTCAGCTCCTTGAGTACTTTCTCTAGCTCCTTCCTTGGGAATGCTGTGCTCCATCTAATAGCTGACTGTGAGCATCCACTTCTGTGTTTGACAGGCATTGGTATAGCCTCCCATGAGACAGCTATATCAGTGCCCTTTCAGCACTATCTTGCTGGCGCATGCAACAGTGTCTATGTTTGGTGGCTGATTATGGGGTGGTTCCCCGGCTGCAGCAATCACTGGTTGATCCATCCTTTTGATTCTGCTCCACACTTGAAATTTGCAACTCCTTCAATGTGTGCCCTGTTCTTAATTCTAGGAAATGGCAAAGTGTCCACATTCTGATCTTCATTCTTCTTGAGTTTCATGTGTTTAGTAAATTGTATCTTGGGGGCTGGGCTGGTGAGATGGCTCAGCGGGTAAGAGCACCCGACTGCTCTTCCGAAGGTGATAAGTTCGGATCCCAGCATCCACATGGTGGCTCACAACCATCCGTAACGAGATCTGGCGCCCTCTTCTGGAGTGTCTGAAGACAGCTACAGTGTAGTTACAAATAATAAATAAAATAAATCTTTAAAAAAATTGTATCTTGGGTAGTCTAAGTTTCTGGGCTTATATCCACTTATCAGTGAGTACATGTTATGTGAGTTCTTTTGTGATTGGGTTACCTCACTCAGGATGATACCCTCCAGATCCATCCATTTGCCTAGGAATTTTATGAATTCATTGTTTTTAATAGCTGAGTAGTACTCCATTGTGTAAATGTACCAATTTTTTTTATCCATTCCTCTGTTGAGGGATATCTGGGTTCTTTCCAGCTTCTGGCTATTATGAATGAGGCTGCTATGAACATAGTTGAACATGTGTCCTTATTACCAGATGGAACATCTTCTGGATATATGCCCAGGAGAGGTATTGCAGGATCTTCCTATAGTAGTATGTCCAATTTTCTGAGGAGCCTCCAGACTGATTTCCAGAGTGGTTGAACCAGATTGCAGCCCCACCAACAATGGAGGAGTGTTCCCCTTTTTCCACATCCACGCCAGCATCTGCTGTCACCTGAATTTTTGATCTTAGCCATTCTTACTGGTGTGATGTGGAATCTCAGGGTTATTTTGATTTGCATTTCCCTGATGATTAAGGATGTTGAATATTTTTTTCATGTGCTTCTCAACCATTCATCATTCCTCAGTTGAGAATTCTTTGCTTAACTCTGTGCCCCATTTTTAATGGGGATATTTGATTTTCTGGTGTCCACCTTCTTGATATATATATATATATATATATATATATATATATATATATATATATATATATATATATATATATTGGATATCAGTCTCCTATCTGATTTAGGATTGGTAAAGATACTTTCCCAATCTGTTGGTGGCCCTTTTGTCTCGTTGACAGTATCTTTTGCCTTACAGAAGCTTTGCAGCTTTATGAAGTCCCATTTGTCAATTCTTGATCTTACAGCACAAGCCTTTGCTGTTCTATTCAGGAATTTTTCCCCTGTGCCCATATCTTTGAGGGTTTTCCCCACTTTCTCCTCTATAAGTTTCAGTGTCTCTGGTTTTATGTGAAGGTCCTTCAACCACTTAGACTTGACCTTAGTACAAGGAGATAAGAATGGATCAATTCCTACTCTTCTATATGATAACCGCCAGTTGTGCTAGCACCATTTGTTGAAAAGGCTGTCTTTTTTCCACTGGATAGTTTTAGCTCCCTTGTCAAAGATCAGGTGACCATAGATGTGTGTATTCATTTCTGGCTCTTCAATCCTATTCCATTGATCTACCTGTCTGTTGCTGTACCAGTACCATGCAGTTTTTATTACAATTGCTCTGTAGTACAGCTTGAGGTCAGGCATGGTGATTCCACCAGAGGTTCTTTTATTGTTTAGAAGAGTTTTTGCTAGTCTAGGTTTTTTGTTATTCCAGATGAAGTTGCAAATTGTCTTTTCTAGATTATTGAAGAATTGAGTTGAAATTTTGATGGAGATTGCATTGAATCTGTAGATAGCTTTAGGCAAGATAGCCATTTTTACTATATTGATTCTGCCAATCCATGAGCATGGGAAATCCTTCCATCTTCTGAGATCTTCCTCAATTTCTTTCTTCAGAGTCTTGAAGTTCTTATCATACAAATCTTTCACTTCTTTCGTTAGAGTCACACCAAGGTATTTTATAATGTTAGTGACTATTGTGAAGGGTGTTGTTACCCTTATCTCTTTCTCAGCCCATTTATCCTTTGTATATAGAAAAGCCATTTATTTGTTTGAGTTAATTCTATATCCAGCTACTGCACTGAAGCTGTTTATCAGGTTTAGGAGTTCTCTGGTAGAGTTTTTGGGGTCACTTATATATACTACCATATCATCTGCAAATAGCGATAATTTGACTTCTTCTTTTCCAATTTGTATCCCCTTGACCTCCTTTTGTTGTCAAATTGCTCTGGCTAGAATTTCAAGTACTATATTGAATAGGTAGGGAGAAAGTGGGCAGCCTTGTCTAGTCCCTGATTTTAGTGGGATTGCTTCCAGTTTCTCTCCATTTAGTTTGATGTTGGCCACCGGTTTGCTGTAGATTGCTTTTATTATGTTTAGGTATGGGCCTTGAATTACTGATCTTTCCAAGTCTTTTATCATGAATGGGTGTTGGATTTTGCCTGCTTCATTCTTAGTCAAAGGAGATCTGTCCTTCTAATGGGCACTCACCATAAGCTAAATTAATCTGATAGTCCTTCTGCTGTGGGAATAGAGGATTGTATTTTTCTGTTCTCATTTTTCTCACAATGGTGACAGAAGTAGCACATGTAACCCAACAGCTGACGTACCAAACAGACCAGAGGACAGGGTAGATAACTGAAGGACAAGAAAGACACCAGCATGCACAAAGTATGTTGCAGTTTCACCTTATTGTGGAAATACATAAAGAAAGGCAAAGGAAATAGTTCACTCATGGAGGTTCACAAGTACTTGTGTTAGTTTCCCATGAGTAATTTGAAGCCTATATTCATACCTTAATATGTAAATTTTAAAATTAAATTGTTCTTTCTTGCCTTTATATATATATTTTATAAAAATATATAAATTTTAGTCTTTATTTCTTGAAGCATGAACTTCTTGGGCATTAATCAGTTCTGATCATTACTGGAATTCTAAGGTCACACTTTGTATATTTCTCTGATTTATTAACATAGCAAAAATAGATAAAGTAATATAATATCTCATATTAACATATTAAAGCTCATACAAAGAGTTTAATGAGTCATTGCAGAATACAAAATAAAGAAGCAGAACTAGTGCTTCAAGCTGTGTGGACTCTACTAGTATCTGGGAAAGCGTCACGTGTCTGGGAAAGGGTCAGGTGTCTGGGAAAGCGTCAAGTGTCTGGGAAAGCGTCAAGTGTCTGGGAAAGGGTCAAATGTATTTCTGGAAGCAAATGCATCTGCCACAGTAATCCCTTGACAGTAGAAACTTTGAAAGGTTTCAGTGTCCACAGAAATTATTTTAAAAAAAGAGAAATATTCTGAGGAGATGCAGAACTTTCTACTTGGAAATGCTTAATCTTAATCTTTTATTAGTAGCAACATCATTAAATTTAAAACTATTCTATAATGATATAACAATTATACATAAATAAGAATATAATATTTTATAATAAAGAAATATAAAATAATGTTAATAGATATTATCCAATATAAGTTACATATGTTTGTATTCAGTTACATACCAGAAGAGAATATACATTATTTTTTTTCTGCTTATTTTTTTAAAGAGAAAGTTTGAAAGTTGTGAACTGGACTAAGAATGTAAAGGTGATAACAAACTTAAAAAACTCATTTCTTCTTTGAAGGATAAGATTCATTGTAGGATATGCAGTTTTCTTCACCTATGGCTTTGGACAATGACAAGGAGGGCTCAAGTACAAAACACAAGAGTGAGAATCAGATGGAGAGCCACAGTCATCAAGAAGAGACATCTAAACCCAGAACAAGCTCCAGGTAGCACCAACTGGGTACTGTCCTTTTAAAACTGAGGAAAGCAAAGCCAAGAGAGACACAGCTGATTACTTAGGTGTGAACTTGTCTAACAAAAAGATGGCAGAAAACCACAAGACCAACCTTAACAGAAGCACCATGAAACGTGCTGCAGGGACAGGCAGTGCACACTCTGATTTTAACTCTAAGCTAAAAGACTTCATGATCCAAAGAACATCAAGAGGGCAGACACATAAACTGAAGAGGGGTGCAGGCTTCTGATGTGATTCAGCCCTTGAAGACTCTTGAAAATACACTTCTATTGATTTCTTTTTGCTCACTTTCCTCATACCCACCCCTACCACACCCATGCCTTATAGAAGGAGAACACCAGCTATTTTATTGTAAAGGAAGCCTGGAAGAAAACCAGAAAGTAGGGTTCCTTGGAAACACAATCTGCTCAGAGGTACCAGCATTGGGTTGGCCTGTGATGAGCTCTGCATGTCCTTGACCTCACAGAGTCAAAAACACGGACCAAATCTTCTGTGCTACTGAAGTCTGAACAGTGGAAAACAAATATGGAACAGAGATGGTACCTCCAGTACCTTCAGCTTTGTCTAACTTCAAGACATTAGGTACATGGCTTTTTGGTGCTCATATTTTAATGTATTCTCAGTAACAAACCTGGATATAAAAAGGGGAAGTGGGCTCACAAATGTAAAGAATAGCAATTTAAAATGAGAGAGATGGAGAGAGAGAGAGAGAGAGAGAAGAGAAGGAAGATGAGGAAGGAAAAAGGAAAAAGAGGCATTTGGGTAATTTTTTCCAGAGACAATAATAGAAAACTTGAAGAAAGAGAACAGATGCTGTCCAGATTTGGTTTTGTAAAATATGAAACACAAGTGAAAATTATTTTTAAATTAAAAATCAGTGTGAAGACAGAAGAGTCAAAAGGCAAAATGTAAGGATTTTCTGAAGAGATCTGAAGACTGATGATTTGTATAATAAGGAAGTTCCAGGGAAGTGAAGCAAGAAGAAGACCGATCCTACTTAAATGATATTTAAAAAAAAAAAAATCTTGACTTAGACAAAGACAAAAGTTTAGAGTGGGAAAGAAATTAGCCACCTTCCCTGCTGCCGTGTGACCAAATTAACAACTCCCCAAATGAATTCACACTCCCTTAAACTTTGTTACTTTTCCAACCAACAAAATATTTTCTCAGGTTTCCAGGTACAAACAACAGCTATGTCTCAGACTATAGTCAACTGGCCATCTTGTCTGTGCCTTAAATCTGGAAAATGGTAGTTATCATGGTCAGAACTCAAAAGAAAATGAGTAATTACTCAAGAAGTCAGCACTCATACAAGAACTCATCTCCTTGGTTGGGAGACGGGCAGATCTTTGAGGATTTGTAAAAATTCAGAAATAAACTTGTGAGGAATTTCTTACTACAGAAACTTCTCAGGGGTTCATGCAAAGATCACTCACTTCACAATACTTCTTACTTGAAAACACAAGCTGTTAACTAAAACATGTTTTAAAACCAGTTTCCCTTGTGGGTAAGAATTCTGATGGTGTACTTCTATGAATCAGACTTAGTAGGAGCTTTTGTTTTATACATGTTTTTGTGGTTTCTGGCTTAGGATATGACCCGGGAGCTTATAAATTTAGTAGTTGATGGTGACCACCTTTATTCTAAGCACAGTATAGGTAAATGCTTAGACCCTGCCCTCTTGATCACTTGGTGGAGCTCTGAACTGCATGTTTATTGTATGAAACTCATAAGAATATCCATTACTTAAAACACTTTCAGGGGCTTTGTTATTTGTGGACAGTCATATGACTTACACCATGTAATACGTGAAAGTGGACAGTTTTGTAAAAGAGGACCTGGAAAGTGGAAACAGCTTCTTGAATCTGGGTGTCACTGTAGAGTAGAAAGTTGGCTGGCCTTATGTTAATAATACATTCATTCTGCTTGATATATATTGTATTTTGGGGTGAAAAATCACAGAACTTATGAAGCAGTGAAATAACCTAAGAATTTGGGGATATTCTTGTGACTGGCAGGAATGACACAATTTAAAATGACCATTAAAAGGCCAAATTAAATAAATATTTAATTCACTTACTATTCATAGATTGGATTGAATAAGGCATTGAACAGAATGTTGAAGGAAGCCTATGCAGTTGAGAGGTTTCTCTTCTCTTTAAAAGATATACTATGTCACTTCCTGCAAGGTCATTCAAAATATCAGTACTCTAAAGATGGCAAAGATATGCTTTGGACATGTAGGTATAGGGATAGCTTGAGTCCATAATTTTCAGGTTGATTTTAAATAGCCTAGCTCTGATTAAAAGATGATAAATTCGCAGCTATCTGAGAAGTCTGATTAAAAGTAGTTTGACAATGAGTGGCTGCAGGGAGTTATTCTTCAGGACCCATTTCTGTTAGGGCACTATTGGTAGCTAATAACTTATGAGGAAAAAAGTGCAATTTCTACATTTCTTTTTACATTTTATTATGATTATTTTTAATTCATAGTCACTGGTAGATTTCCCATGCTCCAGTTGATAGTCCCAAACCCACACATATATAAGTAATAATTATTGCTCTGAATAGGTTAACAAAACAAACAGCAGTAATAGCAAAGGAGCCCAGAAAACATGAACATGGAAGTGAGTAAAGATTTCTTTGGATGGGTTGGAAGGGGTAAATGGAATGTGGATAGTTAATCATGTATCATTAACTACCTTCACATAATACGCATCTTCTTCATTAATTAATGTAGAGGTAAGACTATCTGACAACTTCTCCAGTTCCTACTCCTGCTGTAGAAATACTAACCAGGGCCTGGCGAAATGTCTCAGTGGGTAACAGTGTGGGCTATGCTACCACAGGACCTGAGTATGGATTCCAGCAACCATGTCCATTAGTTCTCAACTCCACTTCCAGGGGATCTGATTTGTTCTTCTAATCTCAGAGAGTAATTGATTTGATTTACATGTAGATAATACACACACAGACACACACAGACATACACAGACACACACACACACACACACACACACACACACACACACATAAACACACATATAATAGAAAAATCTCTTAAAATAGAAACAATAAGGTCTTATGGATTAACACAAAATCTTGTTTAGCATCCAGGGTGTTCAAAACCTCTTCTGTCTTAGTGGCACTGACTTCTTCTGCCCAGTTTGTTTGCCTCTTCAAGGCTGTTAACACTTTCTGGTTTGAGCCTCATGAGAACTTCTCAATCTCCATTTTGGTGCCCATGTGTCTTTTTCAGAACCTTCCTGCTTCCCTGATGTGAAGACCTTTGTGATGAGTTGGTGCTTAGCAAGACAAGAATAATAATCCCTCTGTCTCAACATGCTTTGGTGACTCCTGAAAAGAACCTTTGCTCCGCTGTAGAGCTCATTCACAATTTCTAGGCTCTGAGACATGGTGATATTCAGAGTATCTCTTACCTGGGTGCACACTTATAAGTATATATATTTTTCTGACCCTAAATATATATGGGCATACATCTACAGAGATGAGTTTGTAAAAATAGCATTCATGCACACAATAGTGACCACCAAACAAGGTGTACCTAGTTTAAAATGACATCAGTTGATATTTTTACTTATAATTGGCAGGTGAAACATAAGAACTAACTCTACATGATATCTCCATCATTTATTCATTTTAAATTAAAATTTTATAGTGTTCTGGGAAGTGTGCCTTATACATTAAAAGAACACAATGATGTATCTTTTCTTTACAGTATGCGTGAGTCATATACTCCATGAAGGGATTTTCTCTCTAGTTACTCAACAACTTGCTGATATTGAAAAAAATTACATCCTTTCTTTAAAAATGTCTCCTGAAATAGATTTCAAAAGATAGAGTGATTGCAGGTTTTGTTTCCATTAATGTGTGGGACTGGTCAGTCATGATACTGTGGCCACTGTCAACCCACCACAGCACAGTGCCCCAATCTCCAATATTATCAGCTACTTTCAAGCTTGAATTGTGCCAAACTTTCAAGTCCTCAATGATAGAGAAGTGAAGACATCTATGGTGGAGGTACAAATTCTCACCTCCAAATTGTCAGCCTCCATAAATGTATGGTGTCAGAAAATACATGCAGTTAGGGACGAAGCAGCAAGGCTGAACTCTATTGGGTGTCACTGTGTCAGGCTGCCATTGCAAGTGTCGACCGGATACAAAGACCTTTTTCATGCTTGTCACATGCCTATTAGCAGGACATTATCTTCACTTTAAATTCAAGGAAAGTAAGAATTGAGATGCCACAATCACTTCTGTTAAGTGCCACAACCACAAATGAACATCCCTTAGTTGCTCTGGCTGTCACAATGTCAGTAGGGGTACAACCAGCTCCTGTCGCAAAAAGGCTTCTGAATTTTGTTGTTTTCATATCTTTCTAGTGGTATATGGGTTAATTTGATTAAGCCAATTAAATCTAAGGCTGTCTCCAGCAATAATTTGAAGTGAACACAATAGGAGCAGGGTCTGCTTTGGTTTCCTTTCCTTTTCTTTTTCTTTTTCCTTTTCCTTTTCCTTTTCCTTTTCTTTTTCCTTTTCCTTTTCCTTTTCCTTTTCCTTTCTCTCTCTCTCTCTCTCTCTCTTTCTCTCTCTTTCTTTCTTTCTTTCTTTCTTTCTTTCTTTCTTTCTTTCTTTCTTTCTTTCTTTCTTTCTTTCTTTCTTTTTTGGAGCCTGGAGCCAGGACTTCACCCTGAAAATCCTGAAAAATCAGTCCCATCTGCTAAAATTCCTGTGTTTTTCTCCCTTACGTTATTTTGATGTAATTTTTTTCCTTTAACTTGTATTAAACCTATTTATCTTTCTATGACAGCAGAAGTAGATGCACCTCAGGACTGGGATGTAGCTTCATTGGTAGAGCACTTACCTAAACAGCTTCTGATGTTGCATGCCTGTGAAGGTGAAGGTGAAACATTTCGGGGGTTAAGGCTGAAGCTCAAGGCTTAGCACAACTTCTAGACTATGCACACCTAGTTAAGGCTAGTCTAGACTATGCATAGGAGGTTTTGTTCCAAAAAATAAAAGGGCCCCAGGGTAATATATGCTTGCAAATCAGTGTCTCCAATATCACTATATGATAAGTGAGATCTTTAATCAAATTTCATCTGTTGAACATTAAGAGATCTAGTAGACATGAGGAGGGAGGTTTGGACTGACTTAGCCTTTCAGAGATCTAGTAGAGGTGAGGAGGAAGGTGTGGACTAACTTACCCTGGAAGTTGGTCAGCTTGAGAAGACTGTATTCCTAAGATAATCCCAATTCTTCCATTTTAAAGTATAGTAGAACAATGGTATTTTCAACTATCACTAATGGATATCCATTGCTAATACATGGGTCTGATTCTACCTGATAATACCCTCTTGATAAATATTTATTGAAGGTGAGAAAATTACTGTTTGAAGAATCCAAGAAGTTAAAGGCAGGAAAATAATTTATGCATTGTTATGAAAGTTATTGCTATGTATTTTGACCTTTCATTCACTTTTCTTATGAAAATGCAAGGTTGTTTTTTAGCGTGCATGTCTCAATTTATCTCTTTGTGTAGAACAGTCGTATTCTATTATTTAACCTTAATGATTGCTTTCAGATAATCCTTACTGAAAATAGGAAGACCAAATTTTCTTCACAGAAAGGACAAAATAATTTTATGAATGCTGTTTGTAATTCTTAGGAAGGAATGGAAACACTTGAAAAAAATGAATGTCATGTCTCCAAACTCACCTAGTAAATCATCCATAACACTGACAACATTTACATGGTTTGGCTAGTATTCAAATATTAGGTTGTACTTGGCCTTTTACTTTTCTAACCCAAGATTGTATAATTTGAAATGTAAATAAAGAAAATATCCAATAAAAGAAAAGAAAGAAAAAAGAAGAAATTGTGAAGGAAGGTAGGCAAAGTATACTCAGACTCACTGGTATGGAGCCTGGTTTTTGTTGTTGCTTTTCATTTTTAATTTAATTTTATTTTCTATTTATGTTACACCTGC
The DNA here is from genome assembly GCA_902729485.2 of Mus minutoides. Lineage (NCBI taxonomy): Eukaryota > Metazoa > Chordata > Mammalia > Rodentia > Muridae > Mus > Mus minutoides. The sequence goes on from CACVCL010021603.1 coordinate 48,046, forward strand.
TCACTACCCCCTTCCCAGGCAGTCACCCCTTCCTCAATTCTTCCCCTCTCTCCCTTCCCCTTCTCCTCTGATAAGGTGCCTTCTGCTCTCCAGGTTTCTTCCTACCCTGGCATTTCAAGTTTCAGTGAGTCTAAGTGGTGCTTCCTTGCCCAGTGATGCCAGACAAGAAGCCCAGCTAGAGGAACATATCCCACACAGAGGCAACAGCTTTTGGGATAGCCCCTTTTCCAGTTGTTCAGAACTGAAAGGAAAACCAAGCTATACATCTGCTATATATGCTCAGGGAGGGCTAGGTGCAGTCAATGGATGGTCTTTGGTTGATGGTTCAAGAGAGCCTCAGGAGTCCAGGTTAGTATTCCCTGTTGATCTTCCAGTGGAGTTCCTATCCCATTTGGGACTGAACTCCTTCCTCCTTCTTCCATAAGAGCTCCCAAACTCGAAGCACTATTTGGCTGTGAATGTATTTTTCTAACTTAGTCAAATGCTGGGTAGAGCCTCTTAGAGGACAACATATTCCTGACTGCAAGCATAATATAGTATCATTAAACTGTCAAAGATTAGGGCTTCTCCATGGGATGGGTTTCAGGTTAGGCCCTTTATGGGTTGGCCATTTCCTCTATCTCTGCTTCATTTCCCACACCTGCATTTCTTTTAGATAGCATATATTTTGGGTTGAAGGTTTTGTGGGTGGGTTGATGTCTCTATTACTCCACTGGTGTTCCTGCTTGGCTACAGAATGTGGCCTCTACAGGTTCTACATTCCCACTACTGTGAGTCATAGGTAATTTCACCTCCATTGATTTTTGGGCACCTTCCTTATCCCAGGTCTCTGTCTCATCCAGGAGATGCTCTCTACCTCTTCACCCTTTTCGGGTGAAGATTTCCATTCATTTTCATGGCCATCTGGCCATCTCTCCTCTCCTTCTGCACACCTGATTCTGAACCCTCCATTTCCTTCCCCATCTCCTCTCCCACTCAGCTCCCCTCCATCTGCCTCTTAGGACTGTTTTATTCCCCCATTTAAGTGAGATTCAAGCATCCTCCTTTGGTTCTTCTTTCTTTATTTTTTCACAAAGAGAATTCTTCAAGTACCATATTCACTAGATGGAAGCAATATAGAGAGAAACCAAGGAATGTGCATTCCTTCTTGTTTAGATTTGAATCAGTGGAATGTAAAATGGTACCTGTATTTTATGACTAATGTCCACATATAAGGGAATACATCCCATGCACATCATTTTTTTGGACTGTGTTACCTCATTCAGGATGACTTTCTCAAGTTCTATCCATTTGCAAACAAAATCCATGATGTCTTTGTTTTAATAGCTGAATAGTATCCCATTGTGCAGCTGTACCATATTTTCTTCATCTGTTCTTCAGATGAGAGACATATTGGTTGTTTCCAGTTTCTGGATATTACAAATAAAGCTGCTATGAGCATATTTGAGCAAGTATCATTGTAGGATGTTGGAACATCTTTTGGGTATATATCCAGGAGTAGTATATCTGGGTATTGAGATAGACCTCGTTTTCTGAGGAAATGACAAATTCATTTCCAAAGTGGCTGTACAAGTTTGTACTTCCACCAGCAATAGAGGAGTGGTCCCCTTATTCTACATCCTCTCTAGCATGTGCAGTTTTTTGATTCTTTTTTCTTAGCCATTTTGATAGGTATAAGATGGAAGCTCAGAGTTGCAAAAGGAGGTTTCTGTGATTAGGACATGAACCCCTTTCTGACATAACGAAGCCTTACCCCCAACCTCTGTTTCACTGTTCCCTGAAGCACCAGTAAGATAAGCATCTGTCCTGTAACTCACACTCTAGGCTAGTACTTTCTAGAATGTGAACGTTTAGTATGCATTTAAACCAGAGTATGCCATCTCCTTCATACTTGTTCAGTCAGTTAAGAATAACCACTAAATTTCTCACAGCAAAAGGTAGATGACACAAAATTGCTGCTCTTAACTTAATTGTATCCACCTCTGAACACTGAATATCACCGAATGCCAATTGCTAGACTCTGAGTCTAGGCATTCACTGAAATGCATAGACCATAGATTCTCATGCCCTAGAGGGATGATCTATCATATTTACTATGATGATACACCGACACCAGCAGTTTGACTTTTCCATAGCCTTTTATTCCCACATCTGTAAAATCTCTGCACTCTTAGAATGCTTTCTGTATTTTTAATATAATGCTTTCAGAAAGATATATGGTTAAAAGCTCTGTACTTTTTTCTTGTAAGGATGTTTTCACATCAGACTTTAGGTGTTGGACCTGATGATTGTTAAAAATTGCAAACCCCCACAACAGAGAAAATATAGAAACGAGATTCTGAAATTTATTTGTCCATTTCTGAAATTTTCCTCCAGTTTTTTTGAAGCTATTTTCTCTGCAGAACAAAAGCAACTCAATCCTGGAAAAGGTGATTTGGTGAGTCACTTCTCAGGTTCATAAGCTGGTAGAAAGTTCAGTAGTAGGACAACTGTCATCATGGCAGAGCTGAAGTGTGTGCTGGCAGACTGTGCCACCGTACTTGTCATGGCCTTCTCTTTTGGGGAGAAGACTATTCATTCATCAGAGTGATTTTGTTATAATGAGACTATTCAAGTCTAGTAGTTGCTAAGGAGAAGTGAATCTCGAGGAGTAACAAAGAAATGAGACTCTTGCTTCCCTGGAGAGACAGTGAGAGCATTAACCATGGGTATGTGGAGCCTAGCACACAAGGATGCTACATTCTGAATGGGCCTTATCTCCTTATGTTCTTGTTTTTCTCTGGCACTATTCATGCACCATATTATTGGGAATCGGGTCCCTAGAAGGTTACTAACATATGGTTTTGCCAGTACTCTGCAAATTCTACAAATATGCTCTTTGTTGCAGGAAACATCTTTCACAAGCTCTGAGACGTTTCCTTGCAAGCCAAGAACACATATGAAAGACACCTCCACAAAATAGAGGAAGCAATCACTTTGGCTACCATTCATCAAGCCCAGTTCTTGGTTTCTCTCCTTTTTGCCTGAAAACTATTCAAATGAGGAGAGAATATGCATAGTCTATGAGAAACACTGCAGCATTCTAAAATGTCCAAGTTTGCACGTGCTAGTTTAAGTTTAGGTGTGTTACAGGACAAACTAGTGATTTGTGTATTCTTGCAGAGTGGAAAGGACAAAAGTGTCATCACAGAGAAGATGCAGATGCCAGTGTAGTCTTCCTTTCTGGGCTCCTTAGGAAGTTAAGTATGAGAAATGCTTCATTAGCGAGTCCTGCTAGTCCTTGTATTAGTTTGCAATCTTTCAATTTACAGTTATTTGAGGATGCATCAAATGGAATGGGCTGTATTCAGCAAGCTCTCCCTCTGTGGGTTACTTTTTGCATGGTCAAGGGCAGACTGAATGTATTCTTGGAAGGATTTCCTCTTTCAATCACCATGCCAATAATCATTTAGAATATGAGAGGAATCTTTTCATTTAGAACAGCCAGGTGGCTGAAGAGAGTCAGTTAATAAGCAATCAGCAAAATCAAAAGCAGTAATGAAGCCCTTCAAGGCTCTGTTCAGCCAAGCTGACAGCCTTTGCTCAGAGAGTGAGTGTGTGGTATGCCTCACATAGGAATGGTTTGCTGATGCCACATTCTGCCTTTTTTGAGTTTATACAGCTTTGAAGTTCTCTCAGGGCCAGCAGAGATCTGACATCTGTTTGAAGACTACCGTCCAATAGAGAGACTCCACTGTGCCAAAGCTGGTTTTCCACTAATGGTACGGTTTTCAGTATTGGATATCAATATCTTTTATCTACAGAAAGAAGCAAAAAAAGTTAAATATAAAAAGTCTATTGAACTTCTTCATCTAATTTGGGTATATATATAATTAGAGTTTTGATCTCAATGCTATGTTGGAACTTGTGATGTTAGCTTACATGATTTTTCTTCCTTAGCCCAATCTACTTTGAACACAAAAAGATTATATTCTGCATTACTTTTACATATATTGGAACATTGCTTTTCTGAGTATGTAAGTCCATTTTTTTCTTTAATTTTATTTCCTTTTTATGCTGTAAGCAATGTCAATCCAAATGAAATTCAAAGTTTAAATCAGAAAGGATTTTTTTCTAAGCCTTGAAACAACCTCTATCCCTGGATTGTATTTTAATTTTTGTTTCATTAGACTATTATTGCATGCCAGATTGGAAGATAGTTAATAGTTAATGGAGGAGACACAGGATCCATATGAGTGAGATAATATCCTGAGTAATAAATGCCCACTCTCTTCTACAGTTACTTATTCATCATGTTCTCTAAGAGCTATGAACTCATTCAAAAATAGAGAAAAATCTGCATTCTTACCATGTCCTTGTAACTTCAGAGTTCTAAATATGTTTTGTTGATATTACTTCTAGGTCATTAGAGCATCTTTAATGGCTGCATTCTTATGATTCAGTTATTACTATAGACCTTCTATTATGTGCATCCTAGGAATTACTGAGTACCATGACTATTGCATTTAATCTCTGAAGATGTCCAAGGATCAAGCTCCTAAAGCCACAATTGGGAGGAAAAAAGGACAGCTGAACCTGATACACAAAACACTTCCTGGTTCCCAGAAGATTTCATAAACCCCCAAATGTCCACTCATTCTCCTGAAATCAGTTGCTTTGTTTATATTACATCATTTCTAAATTAGGCAGTTCTTTTCTTACTTCTGTTTTCATTACATATGGAGAGTTCTTTATTTTGATTTGTTTTTGGCTCACACCATTAACTTTACAGTGTCTTCTAATTCAAGTATGCTCCTATAGAAACCATATATTAAAACAAAATTCTATTTAAATGAATAATGTTGATTCCATTTTATTGATATCTCATTCCTGCTCTGTAGAGAAATTTTAATCTAGAAACATGGCTACTCTGGCTGGAATACAGATGTTAACGGTTAGAACAAACCTTTAATCCCAAACAAGGTTGGTATGGTTAGTTTATAGAAGGAAGCAGCCATATTTACAAGTGAAACCTAATTGAGGGGCTCTTGGGAACAAAATAAAGGGGGAGGCCCCGGGTGGGCAGGGAGAAGTGGGATAGGAAAAAGATGCCCACCCCCTGCCAGAGTTTTCCTATTCTCTGGTCAGTCAGGCATGGGAGGGCTGCTACCTAACTTATCCACTTATCCCTGGGTGGGCATTCCTCTATCCCATTCTTCAGGGGGTGACCAATGGGCAGCCCTGCCTGGAGAACCCCCCTCCCCCAGAGCTACGTTGCTAAAACCACCAGGGTTGTGGGAAAGAGAGAATAGGGGAAGAGGTTCCCAACAGTAGCCAGAGTATGCAGCAGAATTTGAAGGGCAGAGACTGTCTATGGTTTAAGAGCTTTATTATAGAAATGCAGGGGAAAGAGAGAAGGGAGAGAGGGGGGTGCTAGAGAGAAAGAGAGAAAAAGAGAGGAGAGGAGAAGACAAAGAGAAAGGGAAAAAGAGAGAGAAGTGAGAGGTGAGAGGACAAAGGAATAAGAGTAAGAGAGGAAGGTAGGGGCTGAGCACCCCATTTTTATGGTCTTCACTGTTGCTAGGTAACTGGGGAGGAGTTTAGCCTGAAGGTCAGAAGCTTGGGCCATTGCTTACATGACTACTGACCATGCTTCTCTTGTGGGGACTGTGGGAGGTGGTACCTTAGGCAGGGGCCTGAGTTCCAGGAGCATGAGGGAACACCTATCTTGTCCTGTGGATGAATTATGACCATCCGGGTTCAGAACTCAGCTCCACTGGAGACCAGCCTGAAATTCCCCACAAGGGGCAGAGAAAGTGGCAAATCAGAGAAAACCTTGATGGAATGAGTCAGAGATAGGATACACCCAACTCTTGCCTTCTCCTCTTTTACTCCTTCATCCCTTTTACTTCCTCCTCTTCCCCTTCCCTCCTCCACCACATAATTACTCATCCTCTCCCCTCCTTCTCTCATTCCCTCCTCCTCCCCTCTCCTCCTCTCCTCCTCCCCTTATCTGCTCCTCCCATCCCCTCCTTCTCCCCTCACCTCCTCAATATCTTTTATCTACAGAAAGAAGCAAAAAATGTTAAATATAAAAAGTATTCCTTCAACTCTTCTTCCCTTCTCTTCTCCTCACCTCCTCCTCATCCCTCCTCCTTGCCCTCCTCCGTTTTCTTTCTCTCTCTTCCCTTCACTCCTCCCACCTGTCCTCCTTCCCTTCTCCCCTGAGCATGAGTTGTCTTTCCTACTGTATCACAAGCATCTTTTAGTTGAAAGTCCCCATCAATACCTCAGTTGCTATCCTAATATTAGATTTCACATCTCAGGCTTCAGCTCTTTGCATATCTGTGATATCTGCTGATCTCTCTTCTAAAGTAAGCCAGTTTCACTCCTCTCTCGTGGACTCTCTGCCTTAAGTTCTATGCTGAAGAGCCCTTGTCTTTCTGCTCTTTAAAAATTGGAAGATTCTCAGAAATAGTCTCTGGAGTTACATTCTTCTTACTATTACTTATTCCTAAGACATTTAATGCAATATTGTGATTTTTTTTACAGCAGTCTTTAGGTTGTTTTCAATACTATTTTTACTGTTAATCTGAGATAAAAGACATGCTCATTGATTAACAAATTTTCAAATTTAAAACTTTTATATCAGAAAACATCTTTTATTTATTTGTCTGTCTGTTTTGGTTTCTCATGATAGGATTTCTCTTTTTATCCCTGGCTGTCCTGTAACTTACTCTGTAGACTAGGCTGTCCTTAAACTCAGACATCTGCCTGCCTCTGCCTTTCAAGTGCTGGGATTCAAGGTATGAGCCACCATCACCCAGCAAGAAACATCTTTAAAAGAACCCCAGGAGCTGAAGGGGTCTGCAACCCTATCAGAGGAGCAACAATATGAACTAACCAGAACCCCCAGAGCTCATGTCTCTAGCTGCATATGTAGCAGAAGATGGCCTAGTCAGCCATCATTGGGAAGAGAGGCCCTTTGGTATTGCAAACTTTATATGCCCCAATACAGGGGAACTCCAGGGCCAAGAAGTGGGAGTGGGTGAGCAGGGGGAGCAGGGCAGGGGGAGGGTATAGGAAACTTTCGAGATAGCATTTGAAATGTAAATTAAGAAAATATCTAATAATAAAAAAACAAAGCAAAAAACAAAAACAAAAACAAAAAACAGGAAGCCTAGCCGGGCGTGGTGGTGCACGCCTTTAATCCCAGCACTCCGGAGGCAGAGGCAGGCGAATTTCTGAGTTCTAGGCCAGCCTGGTCTACAAAGTCAGTTCCAGGACAACCAGGGCTATACAGAGAAACCCTGTCTCGAAAAACCAAAAAAAAAACAAAAAAACAAAAAAACAAAACAAAAAAACAAAAAAACCAACAACAACAACAAAAAAAAACAGGAAGCCTTTTTGTTGATAGCCTTGCTATCTACTACCCATTTCTGTACGGTCTTAGTTGCATTTCTCAGATGATAATTTATTTGATAAAACAAAACAAAACAAAACAAAAGCAAAACTCCAGCAACCTGGAAGAGTAACAATTGTTTCTATGAGACTCTCCTTCAGAGTGGAAACCCCTCAGCTAATTAACTACACAAAATGGGAGAACAGCATAGCCTCAGGAGGGAGGGAAACAGCTTTAAACATAGAACTACGCTAATTTTTTTCCGCAGTAGAGTCATGCTCATCTTGAAAATTAAAACCAGACCTTTTTGAATTGTTGCTTTTTCTTGTCAAATGCTTCAGTTTTCACTGGTGCACTTGGGGACTTAGGGTAGATTAGTAGAAGTAACTAAAACTAGACATATTTACAACTGAATTATTTGTCATTTTCCTTTATCACATTCTATTTTAATTTTAATATGTGTGGTAACTGAACTATATTTTTATATTTGGTCAGGAATCCTTGGCAGATGAGGCAATAACATGTCTCTGATTTGAAGCACATATTAAAGATTTCTAAGTCATTTACCTTTTGAAAGTAATATCAAAAATTATCTCAATTTTAAGTTTCTAAGTTGTCAGATCTGTTTTAAACTGAGGCTTAGTTTGATAAATATCCTCACACAAAAAATAGGCTTCTTGTTCTGCATAGCTAAGACCAGCTTGTTCCCTTCCGGTTAAATTTTTATTGTGAGATGCAAATGATTTTCCATTTCTTATAATTTATGATATTATTAGCGCAGTCTGCTACATAAACTGAGGATGAGCAGGAGGGCCCCTGCTGCTCCAATATGCTCCCAGAAGCTTCTCTCTGTGTGTTGCACCCTCTCTCATTTACAAAGAAGATTGAAAGGAGTGGAGACATTATCATAGAATTTGCAGGAAGATGTTAATTCCTGGTTCTAATAGGCAGTTACATATATAATTTGTGTTTATGGAACCCATGTTATAAACAGGAAAAAAAATCTCTCTAACTAAGAACCATGGGCTTCAGGATTCATTTCTGCCTGTCGGCCTTTGTTTCTTATTATTGGCATTTATTTGCTCCTTATGTATAAATACATTCAACAAGAAATTTGGTTGCCCATAGTCAATATAATATACAGCGCAACTCCAATTATAAATGCATGCAGCCTGCTCATGAACACCTCATGATTTTTAAAACTGTATTTAATTGAAAAGACAAAAAAACAAAGTTTTAATTCATACAATTTGGCCCCAAGCTCATGTTTCCTCAGGCATTTTAAAGCTGTGGCCTGTTGAATAATTTACACCGTCAAAAGGCAAAATTGCAACAGATTTATCTTGAAGATGTAATTGGCCTGCATTAGAAATTCTGAAGTTGGGCTGTATCTTTTCTGTTAAACAGTTATATGTTTCTGGGAACTGGGGAGGGTTAGATTTTTAAAATCAGAAAAACTGAAAGCAGCAGGACCAAGGAGACAAAGAAGACTTGTCAGTTCAGATTCTTTCATTGTAGGTTTGAAACAGAGGATGACCTTTTTCTATGCAAGAAATAACTGTCATCTCAATGGAATATGTAAGAGTTTATTCTGGAGCCAAATATGAAAAACCATAGCGCAGGAACACAGCTTTAGGTGACATAACATTCTATGCTCCAATGTGGTAACCATTTCATAAAACGTTAGAAGATAAGAAAGAATGTCATAAATAAAGTGACTTTCAAGTGCATCAGTGGTAACCTCAGGTAGGTAGATAGAGCAAAGATTAGTACCTTTGGTGTAGGCCTTACAAAAGACCTAACAGCATTCTCTACTTTGAAGTTGCTAGAAGCTTGGGTTCTGTTCACACATTCCAAAGGAGTAACCTAATACTCATATGACAGTTGCAAAGATGCAGTAGATGAGTTAAAAAATAGTTTATTAAATGATAGAGAGGTCCCAGGATAATTTGGCTGTATGTTTGCAACATTCCAACTTCTCTACATCATTGCCGTACTGTCAAAAAAAAAAAAAAATCAGCTTTTGTAGATGACTCAGTGTAAAATGCAGCTTCTCTCCATGGAATTTCCTTTAGCTTTACTGTGCAAGCTGATGGGAAGTGAGAAACTGGGAATATCTTGGTTATCTGAAAGACTGTTCCATTTCAGTGTTCACTTTCCTTCTGTGGCAAGTCATAAATGTTCTTCCATTCTGGTTTCATCTAGTCTAATGTGACCTAAATCAGAAACCTGTTCTAAATAAATCTCCTGTAAATTTTTTCCTTTATGACTTCTCAGCCAGTCTTGGTACATATCACATTGAATTTTGGACTTACTTCAGTATCTGGAAAAGGACTTACAATCCCGATTTTTAGGTAGCAGTGCCATATTGATAGTCCATCAAGTGTGTCCAACCTACAGTCTTGGAGCACCATATTGCCCAAGATGACTGTGAATGGGACTCTATAAATGTGGATCACAAGGTCATGTCTCAAATGCCAGGAAGTTGGACATCACCAGATGTTTCTTAACACTAATTGCATCTCTGAAATCCCTCTTGCTGTATTGAAAAGAGCAATCACCAATTCAGAAAGAAGATTCTAAATTTATATTTAGGAAACTTATTCTGCATCCTGAGGCTGCATTACTGTCTTGTGTATTGGACACCATAACAGTCAGAATCTGTTACTGAGACTTGAGAGAAAACCATCTTGTGTGGGCAATATAAAGAAGCAGCGGGGAGGAGCACTCTCTATGGAAAGACATGATGCAGTTTTAGCTCCAGGCTATGAAGGCAACAAGGCCAGTTCATTCTGCACAAGTTTTGCCTTGTTATAGCTAATGTTCTTGCACCTAGGACAGACATGCACTGTTCACACTAAATGGGACTGCACTTTGGCTGCAATCTCATTGTTTATAATAATGGCTTGAAAAGGGGACACACACACACACACACACACACACATATATATATAATGAGTTTAATGTGGACTGATGTAGAGAGCCGTAAGCTCCCTCCCCAGTTCGAGCCGCTGCGCGCGTCCCGCGAGTCCCGAGCGGGAGCAGCTGGCTAGTTGTAAACAAACCCAGTACGCAAGCGTGACGCAATCACGTAAGTTACCGCCCACCGCGGGAGCCCGAGCGCCCGCGCTGGTTAGTACGCGCACGTCTGTCACCGCCCACTCCCGGGGCAC
>CACVCL010021612.1:0-58311 GCA_902729485.2 Mus minutoides
TGTGTTTGTGTTTGTGTATTTTTGTGAATGATATTGTATGCTCTATAATTTAATGACATGAAGAATAAATTTGATGTTAAGTTTTGGGAAATGTGTCTTTTTCCAGCTAGATTGGAGTACTTATGTTTTCACATAGCATACTTATTTGCCTTTTTGGTCTAAGTGTTATAGAATATATCACCATATTTTTATCTTATTAGTAGTAATTAATTTCCTTGGTGTTTTAGTGGGGTTGTTTTTGTTTTTGTTTTTGTTTTTGTTTTTGTTTTTTTTTCTTGAGACAGGGTTTCTCTTTATAGCCCTGGCTGTACTGGAACTCACTTTGTAGACCAGGCTGGCCTCGAACTCAGAAATCTGCCTGCCTCTCCCTCCCAAGTGCTGGGATTAAAGACGTGTGCCACCACACCCGGCTCTTTGGGTTCTTTTATTGAACAAAATTTTCTAGCAAATACTCTTTATTCAAAAATCATTTTTGTGTTTGTTAGTATATATGTTGTGTGGGTGTGTCTGTGTGTGTGTGTGTGTGTGCAATTTATACACATGTCATAGAGCATATATGAAGTCAGTAGACAAAGCTAGGTATTACTTCTGGCTTTCTTTCTTTGTTTTGTTTGAGACAGAATCTCTCATATTGACTGTACTGTATGCCAGGTAAATCTCAGCAGAATTTCAGGATCCTCCTGTCTCCACTTTCATCTTGATGTAGCAATACTGCTTTTATAGACATGTGTTAATGTGTCTGGTTTTTTGTGGGTTCTGAACTCTGAGTTCAGGATTCAAGCCATTAGGCATGCAGAGCAAACCCACCACCGATCCCTTGCAGCAGCCCCGAATGCTAAATTTTATAACATTTTCTTTATGTTCTGCAAGCTTTTTTTTTTTTTTTCTTTCCTCTACCCAAACCCTTGTGGGAAGACAGTGACATGTACAATTTAACAATTTAAGATAAGAGAAGTTAGTGAACTGACCAAGCCAGCTCAGTCGGTCAACAGGGTCTCAAGGGAGGGAGGGAGAATTGAAAAGAAAAAGACAATTAGATAACATTATAACATGACTGCAGCCAGTGCTGAGGCTGAAGTGGGTTTATTTTTTTTCCCAGTCAGCTTTTGTACCTTTCTTGGTACTTGCAGAGAATAGGATCAGTTCTTAGATCAAAGACAAAGTAATCCAACAAGGTAATAAACAAAGAGATCAAAAGGGTCATTAAACAAAGCCCCCTGTTCACGGGTTCTGGGGCTTATCATGATAACCAAGATAAAAGGAAAGTCACACATTCCTAGGTGGAGTTTACCTTGAGCTTTGTAGTAGCCCAAATGTGAATATTCTTATCTGAGCCCACTTCCTTGAGCCCAGTGACAAGTACTTTCCAAATTTCTATAAGTGCCAACAAGAGCTCTCCACAGTGGACTGGTGAAACAAGCAAGAAATGTTACAATATTTAACATAATTATTAACAGTAAATATAACTACCAGTGAAGCTATTTGCTCTCTTCTTTTGACAGGGGAGAAAGTCTTTGACTTAAAAACATTTAAAATTACAGTTCGTCTTAATTATTTTTTCTTATGTCTATAATATTTGGCACAATGGAGAATAGGTGGGTTTTCCAATGTACTTGTTGAATAATGATTTGCTAAGTTTCATGTGGAAGAAAAAAAAATCCCTGTCTTGTTTTTCTTCTGTGGTGTGTATGTGACATAAATATTTAGGGGCAGGAAACCCAAGGTCTCTCTGGAACATACATCTGCTACTGAAGAACTCCAACCCACGTATCAGAGGTCTTTTCTTGACATATGGCACACTAGGAAGGAATGTTTAATACAATAAAAAACAAGAAAAGGGAAAGCCCTAACAAACATTAAAATGGTGTATACATAATAATACAAGAATGTCCCATTAAAGGACTAAAGGTCGCTGGAAGCATATCTGGAAGACATATGGAGAAGACAGCTGCCAGCTTGTACATGAGGTTAAACAGATTTACAATATCTCCAGAGCACTCCCCACATGTTAACATCAGGTCTTCTAGGAGTGATTAATATTAATAATATTAAAAAGAAGAAATCAAGTGGTTTTTTTGGGAAAAATTCAGTGTTGGAACATAATTTCTAAATTAACTCAAAGTGTTAAGAGTATGTAAGAGAGACATGTTATTTTCAGTAGCAACCAAATAATGTCTTGAAATAAACTCAAATATGAAATGAAAAGTATTAAAAGATGGTGGCTATGCCCATGCAGAAAACCACCCATCCCATCTGCCTGTAAACTTAATTCTTTAACATTTCTCCATAATTACTTGATAAGGAGTATGATAAAAGCAAAATGAATTTTAAATGGGAATGAAGCTCAAACGGTCTAAGATATGCAATTATGAAGGCTATAAAACATTAGTTATCTACATTTGGCATTTATAATCTTAGCACACTTACATTATTTTTCTGTCTTGTGTGATTTTTCTTAATTTCTCTCTTTTTTTTACCTGTTCCCACTTCTCATTTATCTGGACTCCTTGCAAAAGGAATTCAGGTGTTGTACATGCACATAACCGTACATTTAGCAGGACTGTTTTGGGGGGCTAAGTAGCAGAAGAAAAACTGCACTGATCACGTTTAAAAAAAACTATTTAGTAGAGAAGTATGGGTTTACAGGCAAGACAACATGACCACAGAAACAGCATTAGAAGCATATATATATATATATATATATATATATATATATATATATATATATATATATATGCTGTGCTCCAAAGAACAATTTCTAAGCAGGTCCACTTCCCCTGTATCCTTTCTTTTCCACTACCTCTGATGGGTGAAAGGCTATAAGGGAGGTTGAAGTGTTTAAGAACTATCATTAAAAATAGGGTTTGACAACTTTTTTGAGTTCAGTGGACTATATCCTTGGTATTTTGTACTTTTTTGGCTAATATCTACATACTAGTGAGTATATACCATGCATATCATTTTACATATGAGTTATGTCACTAGGATGATATTTTCTAGCTCCATCCATTTGCCTGCAAAACTCATGATGTCCTCATTCTTAATAACTGAGTAGTATTCCACTGTGTATATGAACCACATTTTCTGAATCTATTCTTCTGTTGTGGGACATCTGGGTTGTTTTCAGCTTCTGGCTATCACAAATAAAGCTGTTCTGAACATAGTGGAACACAGGCCTCTGTGGCCAGTGGGGCATCTTTTGGGTATATTCCCAAGAGTGGTATTGCTGGGTCTTCAGATAAATCTATTTCCAATTTTCTGAGGAACCTCCAGATTGATTTCCAGAGTGGTTGTACCAGTTTGCAATCCCACCAGCAATGGAGGAGTGTTCCTCTTTCTCCACATCCTCTCTAACATGTGCTGTCACCTGAGTTTTTGAAGTTAGCCATTCTGATTGCTGTAAAGTGGAATCTCAGGGTCATTTTGATTTGCATTTCCCTAGTCACTAAGGACTTTAAACATTTCTTTAAGTGCTTCTCAGCCATGATTGATTCCTCTGTTATAAATTCTCTGTTTAGTTCTATACCCCATTTTTTAAATTAGGTTGTTTGCTTTTTTGATGTCTAGCTTCTTGCATTCTTTATATATTTTGGATATTAGCTCTCGATTGGATGTGGGTTAGTGAAGATTTTTTTTCCAGTCTGTAGCTTGCTGATTTGTCCGATCAACTATGCTCTTTGACTTACAGAAGCTTTCCAGTTTCATGAGGTTCCATTTATCAATTCTTGATCTTAGAGCATGAGCCATTGGAGTTCTGTTTAAGAAATGCCCCCCACACCCCACCCAACACACACACATGGGCCAATGAATTCAAGGCTCTTTCCCACTTTCTCTTCTACTAGATTCAGTATATCTGGTTTTATTTTGAGGTCCTAGTTCCACTTGGATTTGAGCTTTGTACAAGGTGACAAATATGTATCTTTTTTTCATTTTTCTACATACAAACTGTCAGAAGGGCCCAAGTGAGGATGCTTCAATCCCATTTGGGAGAGAGAAGAAAGCAATCCCAGGGGGCAGAGAAAGGGAGGGAATCTAGCTGGGAGAGGGGACAGGGAGGGGAAGGGGTGAAAATGATCAGCTATTGGGGAAAACAAGAGTGAAGCCCTGAGGACCATTAGAAAGAATGCAAACAGGTAACCTCAGGAAGTAGGAGGTAGGAGACCTTCCATAATGTACCAGATACCTGGGAGGTGAGAGACTCTCAGGACACAAAGGGAGTCAAAAATTCAGGTGACAGTACCTTGGATAAAGTGATTTACAGTGGAGAGGAGGAACTTGTAGAGTCCATCTCCAGTGGAGGGTCAAGACAACAAGTGAAGAGATGGCTTTGCCATCCCACAGTCAAAAGCTTTGATCCGGAATTGTTCCTGTCTGAAGGAACTACAAGGACAAAAATGGAGAAGATCCTGAGAGAAAGAAAGTCCAGTGACAGGCTCAAATTGGGATCTAGTTCAAGGGGAGGCCCTCAGGGCCTGACATTGTACACTGATGCTGTGGTGTGCTTGCAGACAGGAGCCTAGCTAGCATGGCTGCCCTCCGAGAGGCCCAACAAAAAGCCTAAAGAGTCAGATGCAGACAGGATCACACAACCAATGGGCAGAAGCTGGAGACCTCTGTCGTTGAATTAGGGAAAAGCTAGAGGAATCTGAGAAGGAAGCCCCATGGGAAGACCAGCAGACTCAACTGACCTGGATCCCTGAGATCTTTCAGACACTGAGCCACCAACCAGACAGCACACACCAGCTGATATGAGGCCTTCGACCTATATACAGCAGAGGACTTCCTGGTCTAGCCACAGTGAGAGAAGATATACCTAACTCTGGAGAGACTTAAGGCCCCAGGGTTGAAGAGGTCTGATGGGGTGGGAGTAAGGGTGGGGAGTGAGGACATCCTCTTGGAGACAGGGGTTGGGTCGGGGTGGAGAGGACTTAAGGAATGAGGAGCAGTCAGGGGGGTAGACCCAGAGGGGGGATGAAGACTCTACTGCAAACAAGAATTAAAGAATAAAAATTAAAAAAATAAAATTTGAAAATTGAGTTTGAAAAAAATTGAAGTTACAAAGTAGTATAAAGTTACTTTGCAACATGCTTTATGAGTTTATCTCTTTTTAGAGTCTGATAGCAAGGTAGACTTTTGCTCAGCTGGAGGACTAGAAAACTGAGGCCCGGGGCTTGATTTTTACATATGAAGAAAACTGAGAGGGCAGATGCAGCCTAATTGACTAGACTAGTCATCAAGGCCATCAGAGATCTGAAAAGAATTTTTATCACCAGAGTAAGCAGGGACTCCAAGCTGTTCTAGAAACTATTCAAAATGACAAAGACCTACCAGCTGCCTGGCCAGTCACCCTAGGCTTTTCTGTGGTCCTTAGGGACAGAGATTCCAATGTAGTATTGATCCTCAGCCTCTAGACCCAGAAGATCCAACAGACTTTTTTTTTTTCTTTTTCTCTTTTCTTTTCTTTTCTTTTTTCTTTTCTTTTCTTTTCTTTTCTTTTCTTTTCTTTTCTCTTCTCTTCGCTTCGCTTCTCTTCTCTTCTTTTCTTTTCTTTAGTTTTCTTTCTTTTTAAAAAAAATTTTTTTTTAATGGGATATTTTCTTTATTTACATTTCAAATGTTATCCCAGATCCTATGGGTAGATGAGATGAGATGAAGGGCAGTTTTCCATCCTGAAATTGCCATAGTTAAAGCAAGCTCCAGGCGGAGTTCTTCTGTGCCCATGTTCTTCCTCGGAGGACATCCCAGGGGTGCTGCCAGATGCTAGTGCCTCTCTCTCTCTCTCTCTCTCTCTCTCTCTCTCTCTCTCTCTCTCTCTCTCAGATTTTATTTACTTGATGTGTATAACTATACTGTAGTTGTCTTCACATACATACCAGAAGAGGGCATCAGATCCCATTACAGATGGTTGTGAGCCACCATGTGATTGCTGGGAATTGAACTCAGGACCTCTGGAAGAGCAGCCTTGAAAAGCTTTTTAATTAAGCATTCTAAGTGCCACATTCAACACATCTCTGAAGAGTTTGAAGACTTTCTACTATGTACACATGATTTAGTTACTTCTTTTAGGCTTAACTTTGAAAACATATACAGGAAGCTAAATAAAGCTTATTCCTGTAATTAATTATATTAGTACTTAACAAGACTACATAAACAGTTCTTAACATATTAAAGAACTTGATAATTTATAAGACAATTATTTTTATTAGATATTTTCTATAAGACAATTATTAAATTGCGTGTCATCTTAAACAGTTTATAATAAGTTAGTTGCTTTTTATAAGATTACAATTTTGCACTTTATTTCTGTTAGGTTAAACTTTAAAAAAAATCACGTATTTTTTTTTAAATTGATGGTGTACACACATGATATGCACTCACTGATAAGTGGTTATTACCTTAGAATACCCAAGATACAATTTTCAAAACACATGAAACTCAAGAAGAAGGAATACTTTGGTTCTTCTCAGACGGGGGTTGGGGGGGGGGCACAAAATAGCCAAGGAAGGATTTTACAGAGACAAAGTTTGAAGGAAGGATGATTCAGAGACTGCCCTCCCTCCTGGGATCCATCCCATAAACAACCACCAAAACCAGACACTATTGTGGATGCCAACAAGAGCTGGCTGACAGGAGCTGATATAGCTGTCTCCTGTGAGGCTCTGCCAGTGCCTGACAAATACAGAAGTGGAAACTCACAGCCATTCATTGGACTGAGTACAGGATCCCCAATGAAGAAGCTAGAGAAAGTACCCAAGGAGTTGAAGGGGTTTGTAGCCCCATAAGAGGAACAACAATATGAACTAACCAGTAACCCCAGAGCTCTTTGTGACTAAACCACATCATGGTGGGACTCATGGCTCTATTTGCATTTATATGCTAGAGCATATATACATATATGTAGCTATAGCTTAGTTTATACTTAAACTTAAGCTTAATAGTTAAGTAGGCTTAGTTTGCTTATAATTATTGCTTTATGCCACTTGGTCATCTTAAGATGGTGAAGTCACAAGGCATTCACCATTTCCACTTAGTAAAGGTGGCTGCCAGTCTTTTGGCTGCTTATATATTCAAGGTCACTGGACAAAATGGAGAAAAGCCACAAGGTTGCTATTTAAAACATCTGTTTTTCTAAACAACATTTGAATTTAAGTTACATATACAGTGTATTTTATATAAGAGTTGAATCACATATATAGGTTGTAGTAGCATATTAAAATTCCTATGTGTAAGTTTTAATTATAAGCCTGTTAGTAAAAGTTGAAGGCCACATTTGTTACAGATTTTACAGATTCTTTAACCACACCCAATTAGTTTACAAATCAATTCTGATAAAGACTGTTTACATAACAGTCTTAAAAGATTTGTTGACAGCAGAACACAAAAAAATTATAGAGATAAATGATTTAAGAGTAGAAAGTTGTAAAAGCTTAGACATAAGAGAATTTGAGATTATTTATATGCAATGGCAGAAGTTGTTACAATCTGTGAAAATTTGGAAATTGGATTGTATTGTCTTTGGCTAGCAAGCTATACTGAGCTCAGGCAATTCTTGGTAAGACAGGGAAACCTTAAGAACAATGTCTGAATCGGAGAAAAATATTAGATCTTAGAAAAAAAAAGGAAGTGTCACAAAAAGAACTCCACCATAGGGAGGTTAGGCAGCTAAGAGACAGAGAACAGAAATCTACAAGGAGGGACAAGCAAGAATTCTCCCTGAGGGAGGGTTCCAATATCACAGCAGCTACAGCACAGAAGCTGCAGGACTTAGTGGACACCCCCTAGCTTGAGGCAAGGAATAGGTCCAGGAGGGCACAAGGGGAGATAGAACAGGTCTCTCCAAGGAGAAGGGGTCAAGGAAAGGGTGTCAGACCCAGGAGGATATAGTCAAGATACTAGGGGACATGAGGAAGTTCCAGGAAGTAACTGAGAGAAGCCATGAGAAAACTATAGAGGAGGAGGGTAAATGTCACTCTAACACAAATTTTAATATCAGATGTACTGTGTCATGGTAACAAGAGTTTTCAGTCTGGAGTGGATGTGGACTGAGAGACTTGTTGGAGAGAATGTCTGAAATCCCAGAGGAAAGCCATCCTTTTCCACATGATTAGTGCCAGGTAGGGTGAGAGCAAGGCTCTCCTATTTGGCTTTCATAGTGAAAGTAGAAAAAGCAGGAGCTCCATGATGCCACTTGCACAGTAGAAGGGGAGAGAGGTAAGGGGTTAGAGCAGATAGAGGGGAAAAAGCGCTGGAGAAGTCAAGTGTCTTAGTAAGTAGAATTGTCCACATGGTGGTGTTCTAAAGGGGTTGCAGGGAGATACAGACTTGCTGAGTATCCCCAAAGGGCATACTAGTAAGATGCTTATGTGATAGGCACCCTCAAAACTGTGTCATAGAGAGATGGCCCAAAAGAACATGGAAGGGAGATATACGTTCCCTGGGCAACCCAAAAGTGTGTAGTAGAGAATGAGGACACTCACTGAGGAGGCAAGGAGAGATGGATGGTTACTTAAGCTGGAGGGAAGAAGCAGCTGAAGAGGTGGAGTCTAGAATCAAATTTAGAGGGTGGCAAAAGCCAACAGTATTAAATGAATACTTTATGAGCAGAATCAAATCAAATATACATGTTAGGATACTCAGATCTGTAGCTTGGTGCAAAGCAGCCAAGATCTTTAGAAATGAGTACATTTGAGCCTATTGTTGAATTCAGAACTGGATGCATTAAAAAAAGTAAAATAAAATGAAAGGGAAGGGAAGGGAAGAGAAGGGAAGGGAAGGGAAGGGAAGGGAAGGGAAGGGAAGGGAAGGGAAGGGAAGGGAAGGGAAGGAAAGGAAAGGAAAGGAAAGGAAAGGAAAGGAAAGGAAAGGAAAGGAAAGGAAAGGAAAGGAAAGGAAAGGAAAGGACTGTTCCTAAGTATGATAGAGGAGAAAGTTTCGTAGATAAAGGGAGAGCATAGAAAGGTGCAAGGACATACTGGGGAGTCCAGAGTGAACATGACCAGTCTAAGCTGGGCCTTGTGGGGAGAGAGGTCAAAAAGATAGAAGGGATAGAGAGGAACGGAGTACAGCAGCCAGGAGGTTAAAGTTGCAAAACAGGAGAGCACATGTTGCAGGACATTTAATCACACTGTGAAACCCCAAGATTGTGTTATTTATTGGAAAAACACAACTTGTTACTAGTTGTAGTGTGGCTCAGCCATACCATACACCTTTAATCTAAGAACTTTCTGCTTATTGCAAACAGGATTGTATAAAGTCAACAATAGGTCAAGATGCAGAACAAGCAAACAGTTGACAGAGAGTGAATGCAGAAAAAGAAAACCTTAGAGAGTACGAGGAAGTCAGAAGGATCAATAGAGAGTTGCACAGGAAGTTGAAAGGAGGGTCATTCAGTTTGAAGGGTTTTTGAGATGATGTGGAGAAGGAGGACTAGAGCTTCCTTTTAGGATATTGGCTGTGAATGAAGGTCAGCCAGGTGCTTTCTATGCTCTTTGAGCTAGCAGGCTTTCCCCCAGCATCTGACTCGCCAGTATTCATTAGTAAAATTGAACTATTTTAGTTTTATAAAAAAAACAACAGGTGTTTAACCAAAATGTCTAGACTATATAGAGAAGACTCTATGGAGAAGGGCGGCCCTATCCCTGGGCTAGAGAGTTCGGGGTAGAGGCCAGGGTATGCCAGACATATTCTGTAATATATAGGAACTGAGGGATATGGGGAGAACCTGAAGACCAGGTCTATTCTGATGTTAAATAGGCACCTCAGGGGTTGTCCTCACTTTGAAGCTTAATTATCTGTTTTTTTTTTTTTTTTCTTTTTGGCATATACCATTTAATTAATGTTGCTATATCTTTTGCTCCCTAGAATATAACAATTCATTTCCTTCAAAAACAACAGGTTGAGCTCTGTAACTTAGTAAATCAAGTGACAGTTACTGGAAAATAAGTCATCTTAGAATATGGTAACTACTATTAGAAATAGCCACTTCAAAAATGTCAAAGATGTGTAAAAGCAGCTTTGACATCACTGTTACCAACCACATGTTCCCCGCTCAACATGGGGAGGAAAATAGATGCTTGAGAATTCATGCCCACTATGCATCAGCTGCTATTCGATCATGTTATAACAACTCACAAGCAAAATGATCTGGGGAAATTTGCAAGACTTTTTTGGTCTTACAATTCTTAGCTATTAATGTAAGACCTTCATTAGAACACTTTTTAGTGATACCTTGAAAAGGGTCTGGCCTACTCTTAATACTGAAATTACTGTTAATAAAATTTCAGCTGCTTATTTGTTTAAACTTACCTGCTTGCATATAATTTTTAAAAGTACTGTATTATATACTTCTGGTCAACAAAACATCTGGAGAGGTATATATTTTCAATTTGTTACGCTTTTGTATTTGTAATAAGCCAAGCCCTGACCTACAGGTAGCTCTGTATGCACACTGCCATTTATCATGTCAGATTAAAGCAAATTTTACTGCATTTTCTTTACTCTGCTTTAACTAAGTATACTCTTACTACTGCATTCTATCTGAGCCAAAAAGGAATCAGTCAGAGTTGATGTTTGAAGCTCTCTGTATTCATGAAGTTAGGGAAAATATGTGTCTTGAGATAAAAACACAGCTGAGGTTTGGTTACGGCTAGCTGCCTGGAATCTAAACTCTCTGTTAAGTAGTTAAATAAGCCCAACATCTGGCTGGCCCTTTATTATTCATTCTGCTTCCTAGGGGGAAATACTGCAAATGAGAAAGCATATGTTGACTTGGGATCATTTCAATAAAAACTCTTTCTTATGCAAATATTT
This sequence comes from Mus minutoides, assembly GCA_902729485.2. Lineage (NCBI taxonomy): Eukaryota > Metazoa > Chordata > Mammalia > Rodentia > Muridae > Mus > Mus minutoides. Next base: position 10,810 of record CACVCL010021612.1, read on the forward strand.
ATCTTAAATTCCTAAAAACTACTAATGAAGGCAAAGATTTTTGAATAGACAAAGGAATACTGTTGACACTGGGGATATGGGATGTGGAGAGAGCTAAATTTTCTAGGATAAACCGAGATTCCCCTTTTGGAATACTTAGGAGAGTTGCTTATGTTTTTTTGAGTCCTACTAAAGTAAATATATATTGTTTACAAACATGAAAAAGAAACAACAACAAACACAAAATCTATGTAAAGATTCAAATAGATAATTTTATTGTAGCTACAGGAAAGCTGCAACTTTTGCTGAATTTTGCTTTCCACAATTACCCTGTTGAATCTAACAGAAGCCATGAAACAAGTACTGTTTTCTTACTTTGTTGGGAGAATATTGAGCCTAAGGACTAGTCCACAGCTAAAGGATCCTTATGACGTTTGGCTTGTGCTGTTTTTCATGGTCCTTGCTAGAATGGAGTTTCTAAAAGGTTGGTGAAATCTTATCAGTATGGTTGTCAAATAAAGCCTGGGTAATAATCTTGGCATGATCATTCTGTTGGGGGAAATCTCAAAAGACCCCACCCATTAATGAAGGACAACAGTTGCGAGAGAGGAGAGTTACTTCACTTCAGGATCGTACTCCCTAATAGGTTATCAAATTCCAAGAGAACAACTCTAAAAATAAGTATTAAATACACTCAGTAGGGTAGATATGCAGAAAACTCTCTCTCTCTTTCTCTCTCTCTTTCTCTCTTCTCCTCCTCTTCTTCTCTCTCTCCTTCCTCCTCCTCTTTCTTCTTCTTCTTCCTTCTTCTCTTCTTCTTCTCTCTCTCTTTCCCTCTCTCTCTCCTTCTTCTTCCTCCTTCTTCTTCCTCTATCTCTCTGTCTCTCTCTGTCTCTCTCTGTCTCTCTCTGTCTCTCTCTGTCTCTCTCTCTCTCTCTCTCTCTCCCTCTTGCTTCCCCTCTATCCATATTCCTTCCCTTCCTCCCTCTCTCCACGTGGTTTCCTGACTTAAGAACTGCCCTGAGAAAAGAGGGTCCCATTTCACTCATCACAACTCTTTGCCATGACAATAAACGCCTTAAAACCATGGACTGTGTCTCATCAGGACCGTCGTGCTGGAGCAATGGAGCAAGTCTTCCTCTAAAGAGCTGTGTCTAAGCTGGGCAGTGGTGGCGCACGCCTTTAATCCCAGCACCTGGGAGGCAGAGGCAGGTGGATTTCTGAGTTCGAGGCCAGCCTGGTCTACAAAGTTAGTTCCAGGACAGCCAGGGCTGTACAGAGAAACCCTGTCTCGAAAACCAAAAAAAAAAAAAAAAAAAGCTGTGTCTAGTCTCATGCAGGAGGCCTCTCTGTGCTCTCAAACAGTCTTCACCAAGCTAAGCTGGATGCCTGAGAGAGCCAAGGATACTCTCTTCCCCTTGAGAACCAGCCAGAGCTTTCCTCCTGCCCTTTTATTTTTGGCCCCATGCCAGAGTCAGCCAGTCTGTGGTGTCCAAGAGTGAGAAACTTCAGTCCTGTCCTCCCGAATCTGGCCGACTCCTGCAGGTCTACAGGGAACTCAGACTGCCCTCTCCTGCCCCCGGAGTGGGGTCCTGTGGCTTCTCACCTCCCGATGCCTGCCCAGCTTCGGAGGTGGCAGTGGTGTGGTGTGCGGATGAACTTCCCACATCCTGCCTTCATGAGCATCCCTAGCCCTATGGCAGGCCAGATGCAGGACCCTACTTTTTTTTTTTTTTTTTTTTTTTTTTTTCGAGACAGGGTTTCTCTGTATAGTGTTGGCTGTCCTGGAACTCACTTTGTAGACCAGGCTGGCCTCAAACTCAGAAATCCGCCAGCCTCTGCCTCCCGAGTGCTGGGACTAAAGGCGTGCGCCACCACGCCCGGCCAGGACCCCACTTTTAACCCACAGTGGGGCAATGAACACATTCCATTTCAAGCTAGTTGCAGAGTCTGGCATTTGGCAATGTTTTTTGAAGTCATGAAAGATACAAGATTGAAAGAATCCAAGAAAGCAGTTGAGGCACGGCAATCTGTGGCATGGATGGAGTCCCTCTAGAGAGAAGCTGAGAGGCTCTGCACCAAGCTGTGAAAGTAAAACCTAATTTTCAGTAATCACTTCAAGACACTGGAGATGCCAGGAGTATGTGATAAATCATGACTTTAGTCTTAGCACTTGGAAGTCAGAGGCAGTCAGATCTTTGTGAGAACAAGGCCAACCTGGTCTACAAAGCAAGTTCCAGGATTACCCAGGGCTACACCCTGTCTCAGAAAACATAAAATAAAATAAAATAGAATTTGAACTTTTTAATCTCACAACTGTTAATGGCTAAATGAGCTTTAAAACTGGACTGAATATAGTTTGTGATTATAAAGAGGTCAAGCAACTATAGGGACAAGAGGGTATCATTGAATATCAAATTGACCATTGGTAGACTTACGATGTATCTATATTTTTTTTCCAATTTTTTTACTAGATATTTTTGTAATTTACATTTCAAATGCTATTCCGAAAGTCCTCTTCCCCCTCTCACCTCCCCGCTCCCTGCTCCCCTGTCCACCCAATCCCACTTCTTGGCCCTGGCGTTCCCCTGTATTGGGGCATATAAAGATTGCAGTACCAAGGGGCCTCTCTTCCCAACGATGGTCGATTAGGCCATCTTCTGCTACATATGGAGCTAGAGACATGAGTTCTGGGGGTTCTGGTTAGTTCATATTGTTGATCCTCTTCTAGGGTTGCAGACCCCTTCAGCTCCTGGGGTTCTATCTCTAGCTTCTCCATTGTGGGCCCTGTGTTCATCTTATAGATGATTATGAGCATCCACTTCTGTACGAGACAGCTATATCAGAGTCCCTTAAGTAGGCACTAGCTGTCCTATGCCATAGTGTCTGAGTTTAATGATTGATTATGGGATGGATCCCCCCTGGTGGGCTAGTCTCTGTATGGTCCATCCTTTCATCTTAGCTCTAAACTTTGTCTCTGTAACTCCTTTCATGGGTATTTTGTTTCCTATTCACAGGAGGAATGAAGTATCCACGCACAAGAAGTCATTGGATATGCACTCACTGATAAATGGATATTAGCCCAGAAACTTAGAATATCCAAGATACAATTTGTAAAACACGAAGTATATTTTTAACTGTCAACTTGATACAGCCTAGCATCAGCCATGAGAAAGGTCTCACACAAAGTAAATGGTAAGGTCAATTGTATTGATCAATGATGGAGGACACAGTCAATGTGTATGGCATACTTCTCTGGAGTGGGCTTGGACTGAGTAAGAAAGTAAAAGCTAGATGAGCATCAGAGTGTGTTGCTCTACCATGCCATGCTCTTTGCAGTGGATCAGATGTGACTCCTCAGTTCTCTGAATAGCCTGCTGCTGTGCCATTGTTGCTATGATGGACAGTAAACTTGAACTATGAGCTGCACATGCTGCTTTTCCGTTCGGTTACTTTGGTCAGAGTGTTTTACTACAGCAAAGAAACTAAGACACAATCAGACTCTCAATGCCAACAATATCATCATGTATCTAATCAATCACTGGTTAATTTATAAACTTGCTATCATAAATAATTTGTTGATGATATGCAATTCAAATCATGTTGAATTATTCTTTCCTTGTGACAGAACACTAAAAAGGAAACGAAGAAAACAAAAAGCCATAGAACAACATTGTCACAAGTTCCTTTAAGCCACGTACTAAAAATTATTTTTATCAAATTCGGCACAAAGAAACAAGGCTGTCCCAACATTATTATTTTCTAGGAAACAGCTGCATGGCCTTGGGCAGGGTACTTACCTCATACTGGTGAGATGAGGATTACATAGAATCTAAAAGTTCTTAGAGCAACATCTGGATCTTAATAAGCCAATGTTATTAAAATGTTGGCTATTATTATTAGCATTTTATTAAATTATTTGTCAGTAATATTTCTTTTCCAATTTCTGTTAAGAAAATTCTGGATAAATAAATGTGTCCAGCCAATAATCTTTTAGAAGGGAAAATTTTTGCTGCATCTTGTTTATATAAATAAAACAGAAAAGCAAGAAAACAAAAATAATAGGAAAACATTTTAGACATTGGTCTTAGTAGCAAAAATAATTACATTCTTCCCCAAAGAATGAAAAATTCTGCTCAGTCTTTGATCTTGTTTCTTTATATATTGAATTATCATAAAATATAGCAAACATACACAATTTATTTTGGTAATATTTCTCTCTTGGGGGTAAATTCTATAAGCCTACTATAATATAATCATTAAGCTATGAATAATGCTTATTCATATGGGTATGCATTTATATGAGGATACAGAGGCAAGGAATAACCATGTGGTTTTCAAGGAAAATTGATGCTGAATTATGGTAGTTTGTCTCTTAGTTAAGTAGAAGGAGGATATGAGGAGACAAAGGAAACTGGGATGAACACTGGTAGCTGTGTCTTGTGTTGGAATATCATTTTATCTTTACATATCCTTGAATATGAAGATGCAATTAGAAAATAAGATAACAAGCCTGGGCATGGTGGCACACCCCTTTCATCCCAGCATTGGGAAGGCAGAGGCAGGCAGATTTCTCAGTTTGAGGCCAGCCTGGTCTACAAAGTTAGTTCCAGGACAGCCAGAGCTAACTGAGAAACCCTGTCTCGAAAAACCAAAAAAAAAAAAAAAAAAAAAGAAAGAAAGAAAAAAGAAAATAAGATAACACAAGACTAGAAGACTTTAACAACTTTCACATATGCAAAACAATTAAGGGTTTGAACCCTCAAAAGTCCACAAGTACATTACAGTGTCACTGACTCCTTTGTGCTTTTTTCTAGAGCATTGTTTTAGTTACCGCTATATTGCTATCATGAAATATCATGACCAAAGCAACTTGGGGATGCAAGGCTTTGAATATGAATCTTGAGGCATAAAGGCAATGCAAAGCTTAGGCCCAGGCAAGGTGGTACATGGCCTTAATCCCTAGAGACAAATGCAATCAGATATCTAAGTTCAAGGCCAGCCTGCAATAGAGCAAGTTCCATGTAAAGAACAGTTTAGGTTTAGGTGTGGTATTATACACCTTAAATCTGGGTCACACCTTCTGTGGTGGCCTACATAAGGACAGTGAGAAAAGGAAGAGTCACTCTTCTTTGCCTGCTTGTACTGACTTGCCAGTACATCTGTTGGAATGGACTTCTTCAGGATTCCAGTTTATACAGAAGACCAGCTGAAACATCTAGCCTCATGGGACTTATCAGCTAGTAGATTCTTGGACTTTGCATTCACAGCTGGCCATTATTGGGTTAGTTGGACTGCAGACTCTAAGTCATTCCAATAAATTTCCTTAATATATAGAGATATTCCATAAGTTCTGTGACTCTAGAGAATGCTGTCTAATGTACATACTTTCTTACTTTAAACAGAAGAATCAGGGTCCAGTCTCAATCAGATTGAAGCAACACCAAACTCTCAACAGTGTAAATAATTCAAAGATTCTGGGATCCACTCATGATCTTCTGTGTTCCTCTAAAGGAATTGTGTCACTTTAAGACTCTGCCCTCTATAACACACACAGAGCACAGAGTCTTCTAGGCTCTGCTTGGCTCCACTCTACACCTGCTACCGTTCTTGGTGGACATTGCATGGTACTGGAATCTACAAAATGCTGTGGTTTTCTCCTGCAACTGGATGACGCTTTCATAAATATATTCTCCTATGTTCTCTCTTCATGGTGACAAGCCTCAACTTCTCTGCATAACTCTTTGTATCTTGAACCTTATCTGCTGTTGAGGCTGCATCTTCATCAGTGGCCTCTCCTAGCCTCTCACAGTGCCAAATCTCAGCTGCTCACCATGACACCTTTATGTCTTGAAAAGTAACACTATCTGCGTGATTCTTGTGCTACCAAGTCTGGCTCCTAGCATAAGGTATGCCCTTGGCCAACTCTGCAAAACAATTTCTGTTCACAAACTCTCAGAAGTATTTCCCAAAGACTTCACCTCAATGATGCTGATCTCTTTATAATGACCACTAATTTCTCAGCTTTAGTTGAATAGCCTCAATTTTGTCCCAGTAAAACAGAGGTTTTACTTTAGTGGTTTGAGTCTATTGTTAATAACAGCTGATTTGTCAGCTGTAGCTGAACAGAGACCACATATTTGTCACACAAAAGACCAGTCTTTACTTCCCTACAAAACAATGTAGTCGGGACAAACAGACTTCATCATGTACACTCCGGAAAGAAAAAGCAGACAGTGAACACCGGGATTCTCCATGGCCGCATGCACTACACCACGCTGTGCTGCAATCCTTCCTGTCTCACGATCTGAAAGGAGAACAGTGCTCTCCATTTATAGAAAAAGCATCAGAGCTAAAGCACCTGGTACACTTGTCCTCGGGAAGATATTTCTCCAATTCCCCTTATTTTTAGTGTAAGGTATAAACTTTCAAGTTTTTGAAATGTGTAATCAATCATTCTTGCTGACTTATTCTAAACTTTTTTTTTTCTGGCAAATTTTAATATTCTAGTCTTAATTAAACCAGATGCCAATTTGTCCACTATTTCATTGTTTTCAGAGATTTTTTTTTTCTGTCTCTCCTGTATGAGCTACATGACATTTAAAGGGCTTTCATATGCTGGTATGCACAATTCTCATAGATAACAAAAATAACCTGTAACACTTGTGGTGAAGTGTGTATTATTGCTGCCTAAGTAACTGAAGGGAGGAGGCCTGGGGTAGGGAGTTTAAATAGGGAGACCAGAAAGGGAGATAACATTTGAAATGTAAATAAAATAATTAATAATAAAGCAAACAAATAAATAAGAATCAAATATAGTAAACTGATTTGTTAAAAAAAACCAAAGATAGACAAGTGGCAATCCTCATTTACTAATTGTACTATCTAGGAAACTTAATTTAATTTCAGTTATTTTCTTTTATAATAGAGATGTAATATTCATTGTCACTCTTTTTTTTTTTTTTTTTTTTTTTTTTTTTTTTTTTTTTTTTTTTTTTTTTTTGGTTTTTTGAGACAAGGTTTCTGGCTGTCCTGGAACTCACTTTGTAGACCAGGCTGGCCTTGAACTCAGAAATCCACCTGCCTCTGCCTCCCGAGTGCTGGGATTAAAGGCGTGTGCCACCATGCTCAGCTCACTGTCACTCTTTAAGTTAGAAAACAACTAATTTACAGCTAGCCTGTCTCTGATGGAATCAAAAACCTGGGCTAACACTGTCCTGATCAAATATTTTATCTTAGCTCAAAACCCTCCTCCTCTTAGAGATTTAGATAACAAGATGGAACTGTAGTAACCCTTTGAATCTATTTAAAACATTTTAACTCTCTCTCTCTTTTTCATTTTATTATTATTCTTCAGTCTTTCTTTATAGTCCAGACATTTATAGCCCTACTGGTTGGCCCTCTGACTGTTCCTCATCCTATCCCTCCTCTCCAGTCTCCAAGTGGATGTCCCCACCTCCAATCCCCACCTGACCAGACTTCTCTACTCCCTGAGGCCCCAGGTCTCTGGAAGGTTAGTTGCATCTTTTCTCACAGAGGCCAAACCAGGCATTCCCGTGCTGCATATGTGCCAGGGGCCTTATATGAGCTAATAATGTATGCTGCCTGGTTAGTACCTTTGTGTCTGAGAGACCTCCAGGGTCCAGGTTAGTTGAAACTGCTGGTCTTCTTACAGGGTCACGCTCCTCCTTAGCTTCTTCCAGCTTTTCTCTAATTGAACCACAGGGTCCCTGGCTTCTGTCCATTTGTTTGTGTGTAAGTATCTGCACCTGACTCCTTCAGCTGCTCATGTTAAACCTCTGAACTGTGTTGTTAACACCAATACCCCAAAATATTCTTCTTAATTAAGAAGAAAATTCAAAAGAATTTCATGCCAATAAGGCAAGTGTGTCTCATTCAAAAATGTTACTCAAAATATCATTTTTTTATTTTTATTTTTTAATGCCTGATCAAATGAAAGATGTTGGTTAGTATTTATGTTAATTTTGATTGAATGACCAAGTTGTTTGATGAACTATCACCTCTTCTTATTCAGGAGGTTTTTCCTGTTCAATCTAACCTTTATCAATCTTATGGTTCCCTCAGCTTTTCTTCTCCTATGGAAACAGAGATAAAACTTCCTATGCAATATAGCACATATACTAGAAATAAAACCTTTTCTCCAATATAACATATATACTGGTTTTCATTCTGAAGTCAAGACATGTTTAAAATATGCAGACTTCTTTCCTTCAGCATTTTTCTACTATCCAATGCATCTCCACAGCTGTTGTTCCCTACTCATTAGCTTTTAAAAGTTTTAAAGTTAATAAAGCACTGTGTAATATACTGGGCGTCCTTATTACCCCTTTCTGTTTATTAGGAATATCTTTTAATGTTCAATTAAACCTTTCTGTCACTACTTATACTGTAGAATTGTGTGGTATATTTGTAATATGCTTTATGTTGTAATATACAAAAATGTTTCAATTTACTAGCATTGTCAGTCTTAATTTGTACACATATCCCTATAACAGCCATAAGCTGTAATTAATGTGTAATTAATGTGTAATTAATGTGTAATTACAGAATCAGCCTTTTCAGAACTTGAGGCAGTTGCTCATTGAAATACTGAATATCTACTATGGTATAGTGCACATAATTTTCTAAACTCTTCAAAAATGAAACACATCCATTTGCCAAATTTTATTTCTTTGGGTACCTTTTGGGTTACTTCTTGCAGGTAATAGAGTTTGATTATACAAGGAACAAGTAGGACCTTTCATTATAATTTTCTTGTCTTATTGCCAAATGACATAAAGATCTTTCTTTAAGCCTTTGCTGTTAACCTGGTAATTTCTTATGAAATTCTGAGGCTTCTAGCACATTTTATATCAATAGCTCATCAGTTTTATCATTACGTTGTGCTAGAGGACCTGACAGACACAAATAGGATCTGATATGTGCTATACACAATAGATGCTTTTTATTACTATTTATGTTATAGTTGAATAAATAAAAAAGTTAACTCTGAATAATCTAGAATAAGTTCTGAAATTTCAAAAGAGTAAAAGAACTCTGCATATTGATAGTGAATAACTTTATTAAGAGATTCAGAAAAATCACATAATACCATAAGAATGGCATGCAACTCTGAGTTTTAAACTGAATCTTAAGAGCTTGAAACATTTCACTAAACTTTCTTGACTTATAACCTGCCTTTCCTGAATTATTTGCATCAGGATATAGTGTAAGGGCTACAGAAATTGGTGTTTGTTTTACTATATGAGGGAGAATACAGTTAGTTCTTTATATAAACTGAAGTATTTTGCCTTTGGAATATTTGTTGATCTCTTCCAAAAATTTACTAAGATCTCTGCAAATGTTCATTTTCTACCCATACTGATGCAATTTCAGAATTAGTGAAATTTCTTCTGGGTCTATTCCTGCTGCTAAAGCCTGCTTCCCCAGAGTAACTGTAGCCATTTTGTTGCATGCCTGCCAGTTATTTCATATTGTTATTGACACAGAAAAATAGCTTGATTTAGTTCAGAATCAAGATGACCACATACCCTGTTATGTTCTGAGGTTTGTTAATCTTGAGAAATTGCACAACCATAAGCTCCACTTAGGACCAATCAGAATAAAGGTCAGTTAAAATTGTTCTCTCTAGCCAGCCAAAATAGCTTGAGTCAAAGCGGACCACTGGGCAGCACTTCCTACACATGAGTTCATTATGGTTTTTGCCTTTATAAACTGGTCCTATAGCATTCGTTGTCACAGTCAGCTCCCAAGTCTGGTCTGTGGCCCTGTTCAGTCAGTCCTGGGGCAAATGCTCAATAATCTATCCCTATATGATTGATATTAGTGTACATGAAATATATGAGGTGACTCCTAGATCCCAACACCTGTTAATTGACAAAATCTCTTTTTTTTTTTTCTTTCCAAATCTATTCACTAAGTTTTCAACATAGGTACTTAACTTTAAGTGCTAAAAATATCTTCTCTCTGCATGAGAATTCCTATGGGAAAACTAGTAGAAGGTAAAATACCTAAAATACAATCAAGCTTTGGATCCAAGCAATTCACATGTGCATTCTCTAATGTCTTTTCACCAATTCTCACTGCCTCAGCTGATAATCTTCATGGGCTATTTAAGTCTTTATTACCTTATAAGGTATGAAATAAATGTCTTAACTCTTGAATAGTTAATACAATTTTGGATTGCAGCCAGTTAAAATCTCCTAGCAAATTTTGAAAATCATTAAAAAATAGTGATGTATCTCTCCTAAATTTTTATTTTCCGTGATCTAATTTTCTGTAAACCTATCCTCTATCCTAGGTAATTGATAGAATATTCTCTTTGTATTTTTTTCAGTAACAATTTGTAAACTTCAGCAAGGCAAGCTTCTCTTTACTTCACCAAACTTTTTCTATTGAAACAAACAATAAGATATCACAATAAATATAATAATAACTTAGATAAATTTAGATTGTGAAAACTTTATGAATTGTTTCTAATGACTGGTGACACAGTGTTGGACTGTTTAACTTTCCTTTCCTTTCCTTTCCTTTCCTTTCCTTTCCTTTCCTTTCCTTTCCTTTCCTTTCCTTTCCTTTCCTTTCCTTTCCTTTCCTTTCCTTTCCTTTCCTTTCCTTCCCTTCCCTTCCCTTCCCTTCCCTTCCCTTCCCTTCCCTTCCCTTCCCTCGTCTTCTCTTCTCTTCTCTTCTCTTCTCTTCTCTTCTCTTCTCTTCTCTTCTCTTCTCTTCTCTTCTCTTCTCTTCTCTTCTCTTTCCTTTTCTTTTTCTTTTGTGGAAGAACATTCCAGTGATATCTTTTAACAGGTTGAGAATCAATATAAGTAGGCACTGTGAAGGCAAAATTTGCTTTAGCTTCATCTTGTAAAGGTATGTTTAAAAGGCACTCTTTTAATTCTTTCACTATAATAGACCATCCCATATGTAATAATAATAAAAAAAGGCAAAGAGATTTCAGACTGTGAAGAATCTGTTGGTTTAATCACTTTATTTAAGTCTATTAAATCTGTTAACATCTTCCATTTTACAGATTACTTTTTAATGACAAAGGTACATTCGAAAGACTAGTAAATTCTTCAATATGTTAACCATTTAGCTGCTCCTGAACCAGATATCATAGTGCCTATAATTTTCATGATGTTTACGGCCATGATTTCACTCACACTGGTTTGTCAGTGAGCTGATTAGAAGAGATGCAGAGACCCATAGATGGAGCTTAGCAATCTTATGGAAGAATTCACAGAAGGATTGAAGGGTGCAAAGGGGGCAAGGACTCTGTAGGCATAGATTTTTCAAAATCTACTTTAATAAGGATGCTTAAATGCTTTAAGACCCTTCTAGTCCACTACTTACCAGAGGTGCTGGAGAGGAAAGGTTAGTAGGGCAAAGGAGGATGTGGACCTGCTTAAAAATATTTCTGTGGAGCAAATCAAATCTGTTGTCAGTACACAAAAATCAGCAGTGGCAGCTCAATCCAGTCATGTACACTGTTCATGAATCAGCAAGGCAGGTTGATTCAGATGAAAACCCACAAGGTTCTGCAAATCTGCCTGAATCCACCGAATCAGCAAAGAGCTGCCAGAACACCATTAGAAGTTTTTTTGGTGCATTTCCCTCTATGAAGCCAAAAAAAGTGATGGCCAACAAAGAATGATAGGTCATACCAATGCCACTGAGAGTTGTCAGGGAAGACCAGCATCAGTAAAGCCCAACAATGAATGGTAAGTAAATAATGTCAAGGCATACCAACAGCATCCACCATCATCCACTGTTCATTGGGCTATAATTATATTCTTTCCCAACATCACATGTTCTCTCAAACATCTGCTTTAGCAAAAGTTCACATGCCCTTTTCCCTGACTGCCTCCAGAAAAGTACCATGTGTCTATTCTTAGCAAAACATCCTTCCATGTGTCTACTTTAGCATTAACATCCTCTCATAAGATAGCTTCCAGAACAAAACATCACATGACACAACTGAGTCTCTAGAGAACCAGAAATTTTCACTTCAGGATTCCACAGGAAGACCAAGAGATTCTACCACCTGTACATTTGGGAGTTCCCAGAGACCGATCACTAACCAAAAACTGTGCACAGGTTTGGCCTAGACCCCTACACATATGTAGCATATGTGCAGGTTGGTCTTCATGTGGGTGCCACAACAACTGGAGCGGGGGCTGTCTCTGAATCTCTTGCCCACCTGTAGATCCCATTCTCCTAAGTCGGGTGCCTTGTCTGGCTTTAGTGGGAGAGGACATGTCTAGTCCTACAGTGATTTGATGTGGTTGAGTGGGAGAGGTGGGTATTAAAAGGGTTAGAAATGGAAGGTGGGCAAGTGGGGGGGTGATACCCAGAGGGTGGGATCCCCATTCTCAGAGGAGAAGGGGAGAGGGAATGAGGGAGGATCTCAATAAGGGGTACTGATTGGTGAGGTAGTGGGCTGATTTTAGGATGCAAAGTAAATAAATATTTTTTTAAAGGAAAAATCATAGAGTATAAGAGGAATCAGGAGAATAGATAGAGCGATGCACAGAAAGTAAAAAGGAGGGACTCTGAGTTTGAAGGTTTTCTGGGATGTTGTAAAAAGATGCATGTCTGAGAAGGAAGGTCAGCTGGGTACTTTCTCTTCCTCTCTAAGATATCAGGCTTTCACCCTAGCGTCTGGCTCCCAAGTCTTATTGTTAAAATCAAATGACTGAGATTTTGTTAAAAAATACATTTGGCATTTCAACATGTGGCATAATGATATGAACAGAGAAATCATACTAGTTGCTGAAATACTGAGAATCCATAAGTTTTGCTAAAACTCTTGGGAACTCCTCAGGGACACAGTTAAGTAATACTGAAACAAAAATTGTTTCCCATGTTAAGGACGGGAAATATCATAATACAGGTCATTCAGACATTGTATAGTGCTACTTGAGATAGCTTGAAAATAAAAGCAAAAATGAAAAGATAAATGAGTTAATTGAGATTGACATAATACCAACTATAATTACTATCATTCTGATAATTCATTTTTTATCTGTGGTTTTTATGCCCCATATGAAAAATGGTTTGATAATTGTACCAAATATGAAAAAGAGAATAATAAGAGACAAGCATTAGAAAGACATATAGATGGAAAATTAAAAGATAATACTCAAGCATAAATAGAGGAATTTAGATGAGAACTACTACAATGTTACATAATGAAACTGAAAGGGGGGGGGGGGTGAAGAGATGACTCAGCAGTTAAGAGCATTGACTGATCTTCCAGTGGTCCTGAGTTCAATTCCTAGCAACCACATGGTGGCTCACAACCATCTATAATGGGATCTGATGCAATTTTCTGGTGTGTGTCTGATGACAGCTACAGTGTACTCATATAAATAAAAATAAATAAAATGTTTTAAAAAAGAAACTGAAAGGGGGTGGCTCAAGGTTGTTAGAAAAACAGAAATAGTTTATCCAGAGATGTGGCTAATATTGGATTTCGCATTTATTATGCTAATCTGACAGGAGAGGTAATTTCTGTGAATTTGGTGTTTTGATTATTATGTAATGAGAAGAATTTCTTTTCTGGTCCAATCCATTTGGGGTTCTGTAGGCTTCTGGTATGTTTATGCACATCTCTTTCTTTAGGTTAGGGAAGTTTGTTGAAGATATTTACTGACCCTTTGAGTTGGGAATCTTCACTCTCTTCTACACATATTATCCTTATGTTTGGTCTCCTCTATGGAAGTCTAAAAAACTGGCCACCATCCAGTGCCTGAGACACCAGAGAGGGAAGGACCCAGTTTCAATAGGGTGGATAAAACAGCTTGACACACTGAAATAACTTGGACTAGAAATTTGTCTAAGTCCCAGTTTTATGATGGATGGTTGAAAACATCCATTATGCCAGAAGAAATGGGACTACACATACTTCAGAAGATTTACTGCTCTTTGCAAATAGTTGTCTGGAGAATACAGGATTTGCTAATATCAGGATTAGAGATGACAACTCAAAGATAGCTGACATTGTCAAGAACTGTAAAGTCTCCCAGCTAACTTATGAGGTGACTAATGAGAAGAACCCAGGTAATAGGTTCAGAGTTACTAAAGCCCAGGATCTACTGAGAGACTGACTTCACCAAGGTAAAACCAGAAAATGTAGATATATTTAATGATGTTTATATATACTTTTTCAGGTTAGACTAATTACAGGTAAAGAGAAGAAACAAAATCCTGCCCAAGCCCTAGGGACACCAGAAGGATTGAGTGATTACAACCATGTCCCTCTATAAAATACAATAATAGCTTCAGGAAGCCCCATGATTGGGCCTTCTAGTTACCAGAAAAAGGGTGGAATGTGAGACCAAATCTTTTGGATTTGTACTCCATCTTAGAGGACCTGAACTTAGGTTGAACTCAAGTTAGTGAACAGTCCAATACCTAGCACCAGTTTCCATGGTTACTCCCCTACCTCCATCAAGACCTGCATCTAACTCCTGTTTCAAAGTATTCCCTAACAAATCTGCACCCCCAGGTTACAAGCTCACCCCTGACACTTCACTTCCTAACAAGCACCAATCAGGAGGAAAACAGAAGTTAAGTTTATGGTTTGGATCCCAGCATCAGCCAATTATGTTAAAGGCCATAATGGCTACCTAATCATATGTGTACCAAACTAGATACTACCTTCTTGCCTCTATAAATACTTGCCTAACACTAGGCTCAAGGCTCCACCTTCCTGCTGTGTCAGGTTGGAGACGAGTCCAAGCTCAAGCTTGAATTGAGAGACCCTAATGCATCTGATCCGGGCTCCTTGGTGGTCTTTTTGTAGTTCGTGAACATTTCATGGTACAACAGATCCTGTTTTCTTCTGTAAAAGTTTTCTATCTCCAGGATTGCCTCTGTTTTTGTTTTCTTTATTGCTTCTATTTCCATTTTCAGGTTTGGACAGTTTTATTTTTATCCTCCACCTGTTTGAATGATTTTACCTGTACTTCTTTAAGGGATTTAATTATTTCCTCTTTAAAGCTCTCTGTCATGTTCTTGTACTTCAGTTTTATTAGGATATCCAGGGATTGCTGTAGCAGGATATCTGGTACCACCTTGCCCTGGCTCTGGTTGATTATTGTGTTCTTAAGTTGTCCTTTAGGCATGTGGTTCTCTCTGGTGTTGGCTGGAAAATCCTGTTCACATTAGGACTCCTTTGGAAGGAAGAGGGAACTGTGGGCCAGACAATAGAAGTCAGAAGACCTGACTCTTCTTACTCAGGCAGACCCAACTTGCAAAGGATTGGTGGGGCAATGTTCCAAGTTGGTAGTCCTTGGGTACCCTGCGGGCCTTTGCGGGGAGCAGAATGCTCTTTGGTTCCTGAAAAGTTCCTATGGACCAAAGCCCAGAACCAGACAATGGAGGTCAGGGGACTCAGGGGACTGCAAGCAACTCACCTCTGCCAGCTGTGCTACAGACTTTTTTTTTTTTTTTTCTTAATAATCTATGTTCACTTCCTGTCAACTGCTTGCCCTGTGTCTTGACCTATGATTGACTTTGTTTAGTCTTGTTGTTCTGTTTACTGTATCAAGTAGACAAAGGTGTGTGCTAAGGCTGAGCTACAAAACAAATAAAATCAGGTTTTTCCAGTAAATAACACAATATTGAGCTTCATGGTGGGATCAAATATCCTGGAACAACTCTCTTTTCTGAATATTTGTGAGATTTGTGTATCAGAGTGACTGTGGTCTCATAAAATAAACTTGGCAATGTTCTTCTGCTTCAATTTTGGGTAATAATTTGAGGAGTATTGGCATTAGCTCTTCTTTAAAAGTCTGTGCTAAAACTGTCTGGCCCTCGGCTTTTTTATGTGTGTGAAAGAAACTTTTAATGACTGCTTGTATTTCCTTACTACTTATAAATCACATATCTGATCTTGAGTTAATTTTATTAAGTGTTGTCTATGGAGAAAATTGTTCCCTTTCTTAAGACCTTTCAATTTTGTGAAGTACAGTTTTTTGAAATATTATCTAATAATTCTTTGGATATGCTCCAATTTTCATTTCTGATCCTGTTAATTTTGATATTATATCTCTGCTTTTTAGTTAGTTTGGATAAGGATTTGGCTATTTTGTTGATTTTCTCAAAGAATCAATTCATATTTTCACTATTCTTTATATTGTTTCTATATTATTAATTCCAGCCCTCAGTTGATTATTTTCTTCCTGTATTGTTCTTGGTTTGTACGTGACTCTTTTTATGCTAGAGCTTTTAGGTGTGCTTTTAAGTTGCTGGAATTCAATCTCTTCACTGTTTTGTGTGTGTGTGAGTGTGTGTGTTCTCCCTTTCTTTGCTATCCACTAGGTTTAACCAGGGAAACCTTTATGGTTATAGGTATGAAGCTAGAGCACTAGTAACTCACAAATTGTTACTTCACTGAAGACAAAGCCTTTCTTACCCAGAAGCTCTCACCTGTTAAAAGCTCTCCAGGGTTGAGCTGGGACACTGTGGTTTCATTAGTAATTTTACAGATAGTATCTCTTTTCTACTATTTCTCCTCTCTTTTTGGTATCACTGATACCAATACTCCATAGTATTACACTACAATACAGTGTGCCATGCTCTCTTGTTTTCTTACCTGCTATCAGTTTGAATGACTATCACTGAATTATTTACTTATGTTATTAACTCTTATTTTTGTCATATGTATTTGGATGATAGCCTAGTTAATGAGTTAATATGTAACTTTATGGAAATTATTCCAGCTTTTTAAATTCTAATGTTTCCATTTTTTCTTTTCATATGCACCCTTTATTCAAATTGTCATGTTTAGATTTATACACATTTGCCATCTATATGATGCTTTGAAGTATGAATGTATTATAGAATGATTATATCTAGCTACATATACAACCATCACATTTGCAGTGAGAACACAGAATTCACCTTTAGTGTCTTTGCTCAAAATCATTTTTACTTTTTGCAAATGATAAATTCTCAAGAATCAGTGTGGCTTTTTAGTCTGCTTATACACTTTATAATGCTCCATTCAGTTTATTTTTTTATCTCAAAAAATTGTCATTCATTTGTGATAAAGACCTTCAGGATCTCTCTTGTAGCAATATTGAATTACATAAGCTATGGTTGGGTAACTTTGCCCTGCATGCTCCTGGTCTCAGGAGCTTCCTCAGTTAGCCTGGCTGGAGCATTGGACTACTGACTACTCATGATTCTCTTAGCAGTTGTTTCTTTGTATTAATCTTAAATTCCTAGGTGAAATGTTAACATTTTTTTCATATATTTATTTGAAAAGATTTTTTTCTAAAACAAATTGCTTAAAAGTGGGAACATGCGGTTTTCTTTCTGATGATTCCTATTTTTAGTTCTGTTACTTGGGTTTTCATTGATTCGCCCTCCTGATATGTCTATAATTGCTGACTTAATGATGACTACTTATCAAAGCACTTACTCTCTGGCTTGTGTTATCTCTCATTGCAGGGAAGATGCATTTGATTTGATATTCTGTTAGATTAGGGGCAAATTCCCATCATGTGAATCAGATGTTGCCTTCACAACTGTGGAGATTGAGCCTGTCTGCCTTTGTTCCCGTGGTGAACGGCTGAAGAAATCTTGCCTGAGGACATGGGTTTTATCTAGCCATCCTTCTACTTCCATTTTACTAGGCTGTTGAGCCTAGTGTTTGTTTCTTCAGCATTATGCTGCTGCTGAAGCTTTCTTAGCCCATCAGTGTTGCAGCACATTTGACAATGTTGTGAAACTCTGGTGTGAACTGTAAAACCTGTTTCTTGTTGTGCTGTGTCTTGGCCCTAGCACATACTTTTAACCCAAGAGCTTTCTGTAAACAAAAGCTAAATAAAGTCAATGATAGGTCAAGAGGCAGAGCAAGCAACCAGATGACAGGGGGTGAAAGTAACCCTATAGGTGGAAGAATAACATGAACTAACTAGTTCCCCCCTCACTCATGTCTCTAGCTGCATATATGGAAGAAGATGGCCTAGTTGGCCATCATTGGGAGGAGAGGCCCCTTGGTCATACAGACTTTATATGCCCCAGTACAGGGGAACGCCAGGGCCATTATGTGGGAGGGGGTGGGTAGGGGAGCAGGGCGGGGATGCAGCAGGGTAAGGAGAAATTTCTGGATAACATTTGAAATGTAAATGAAGAAAATATCTAATAAAGAGAAAAAAAATTAAAAAAAAAAAAACAAAAGCAGGAAAGAGAAAGGGCGAGGGTCTTTGAGTTGAAGAGTATCTAAGATAATATGCAGAAGGAGAATCCTTTTTCTGGGATGTTGGTAGAGTAGGAAGGTCATCTGAGTACTTTTTCTGCCTCTCTAGCAGGTTTTACCACAGTGTCTGGCTCCTGAGTCTTTATTTGGTAAATCGAGTATTTGGGGTTTTGTTTTAAAAACAACACACCAGGTTTGACATCCTGTCTCTTTAGTCTAGGAAATAGAAAGTCCCTGTAGGATGAGATATTTCAATTGGCATGTTCACCTTTCTGTTTTTCTATGACTTTAGTCCTTTTAGTTCCTGGATAACTTGATTTCATGGACAACTTCTTTTTTTATTTATTATTTTCAGGCTTCAAAAAAAGTATTTTGGTGATGATCATTCCATAAAAGTCACACACATGGAACTATCTCTGGTTGAGAGTTATGAAGAATTAAGGCTTGACTTTAATGTGTTTGTTCTGTCTACATAGCTCAGGCCTTCTAGTACTACTTGCCTTTCAGCTCTTCTAATGCCTGCCAACTGCTATTATTTTTCTATTTTATAAAGTGTGTGGTGCCCTTTCTGTCTTCCTCTTCTGCTCTCTCCCTCTATGCTTTATGATGTTAAGAACTTAGACCAGAGCCTCATGTTTGATTTACAAACACTCTCCCCACATCTGAAGACGTCTATGACATGCAATTTGTAGCACCACAGATGAGAAAGTAAATAAACAAACAAACAAACAAATAAATAAAGCAGACATGCAAAACCTAGTTTCACAATCTTCTAGAATATAGAGTGGCTGTTCTGGTTTTTAACATGTAGATAAAAAGGTGGATTTATAGAGGCTTTCAATAAAAATACTTACTTAGAGGCTACTAGAGTTCTCTTCTAAATTCCAGAGCTTTAGTGTGAGCAAATACAAGGATATTCTTTCTGACATGAACTTTCCAGTCTAGTGAAATAAGAAAGTCATGATAGAAGTCAACAGTCAGATTTCTAGTAGATGGTTTTGGAAATTGGTAATAAATTCATAATTGTAGGCTAAATATATTTACCTTATCAGAATATTATGAAAAAAAAAAAACAATGAACATTCATCCTGTTTATACTTTCATGTCTCTACAACAGTAACAAACTTAGGTCATCATGGTATTTGATTTCTTTCTGGGGGGTAGGCATTATTTGCTACTTTAACTATGGACAAATTTGATTTGGGTTCCTGGATGACGGTACATATTTTGTTGTTGTTATTATTGTGGTGGTGGTGGTGGTTATTGAACTACATTCATTCCTCTATAGTCTTTCTCTTTTACTAGCTGACTGTTTTTGTGTGTATTATCAAACAATGACTCTCAGTTCTGTTGTCAACTCTAATAGGCTACACTTTGATGTAGTCTTGGATGTACATGATAAATTGTAGTACTCTCGAGTTGAGATTCATAAAGCTATTTTTTCATTATATGATTAATGTGGGTTTAGGCCCCGTGAATAAACCGACATGAATAAAGCAATACTGACTTTTATATACATGTTAGTATATTGACTTTTATAGGTACAAGTTGTTTATAAAAGTAATGAAGTAATAATTTCCTTCCTTCCTTCTTTCCTTCTGTTCACTTTTATGTCTCTCTTCTCTTTTCTTCCCATTTCTTTATCTTTATTTCTTCTTTTCTTTTCTCTTCTTCCCTCTCCTTTCCTTCTCTCCCCTTCCATCCCAACCCTTCCATTCACTCTCCTCACTTCCCTTCTCCTCTCCTCTGTTCGGCTCTCCTCTTTCTATCCTCCCTCTCTCCTCCTTTCTACTCTTTCCTCTTTTATTTTCTTCTTTTAGTGATAGATTATCAAGCCAGTGTCTTTAACCTGGAAGGTATGTACTATAGCAGTGAGCTGCAAATTAAAGTCTTCAAGCATTTTTAAATGGTAAATCCCATGTACCCTCTTATGTCCTACCCACCTTCTCACATCTTTGGAAGCACCACTGGATACAAGCCACCATAATCATATTCTCAAAAATCCATTGTTTACATCAAACTCCTGAGTTCAACTCACCAATGTACAATTTGAATATCATAAAAAAATTACCATGCTGTTTGCCTCTCTCCATCGGAGTTTTAGTATCCTCTCATGCCAATTTTGAAAATGCCTTGAGAATAAAGAAAACTTAAAATAATATTAAATCCTTAGCATAGCTCAGCAGTCTAGTCAGTGAGGCTGTAAACCTCTTTGGCTAAGAAAATATCCTCTGGACACACTTCAAGTCCTAGTCTCCTGATTGCTAAGTATGTAATGCTGGGAAAGTGTTTAAACTCTCTGTGCCAAGTACTTTCTTCTATACAATGGGAATAAAAATGGACATTATACTGTTAGTTGGAAAATTAGATATTTTAATAATAGATTTACTATAGTTCCTGAAAGTACTCAACAAGGATCTAATGAGTATTACCTTCTCAATATACAGCTCCTGATTTTATCTTCACACTTGCCCTAATGTATTGTGGAATTTGGAAGATTGTGGAATCTTCCAAAGCCCTACCCGTGTTTTAACTCTAGCCTAACTGGCCTGGATTTGGCAGTATGAGTACCTTGAAATTATTACTTCTTAATACCTACACACCCACTGTTACTGTTTTTTACTTTCATCACTTAGTATTACTGTCTGGATTTTGATATTAAACTGATAAATGATTTGTTCTCATTATGGGGAATGCAATTATGAGCATTTCAAAAAGTTATTTTAGGTTTGTCTTTACTCTACATTAGATATCCTATAGTGAAGTCCTGGAACACATTTGTCCCATTTTTCAGTCATTGAAACTTGGAAAATGTATATATACATTAGCTTCCCACTAATTTTATTGAATTATTATTTTTAAAAAATAAAGGGTGTCCTGGAATCCCTACTAGTAAAAATCTACTTATGGACATGGGCATATAGGGGCAAGCAAGAGCTGATAGTTGCACATTTTGTAAAGCTGAGCCTAAAGTCTTTGAAGCACAATTGTGGGTTGCTTAGGAGAATTTTTTTAATGTAAAGACAAGTTGAACAGTAAGTTCCTGAAATAGAAAACTGAATAGTTTGGATTAATACCAAGGCAAATCTAGCTAAAATAAATATCAAGTAAGGCTTTGTCAAGTATGAACTGTACCTAATATGGGTATTTTGTTTAGCACAGTTAAAGGGATGACTTCTTTTTTCTCTTGGGACATCCTTGGAGTATCCTTTGTTTAGTCATTCTTTTCTTGTCTGTTTCCATTTCTACCTGCCAGCATCACACACAGATACTTTTCGCCATATTAAGCCAATCTTGCCTTCCCCCCAAAGAGGCTCAGAGCCATAAGAAACCACAAATAGGCATGCATGCCTTTGAAGCAGAAGGTTTGCCAACGAAAAATATCCATACCAAATCAAACTCCAAAGCCTCACGCTTTCACACTTAAAACATTGCAGTTTCACGGCATTGTAACATCCAAAACCCACAATACTTAACGAGGCTCAACACTTCACGATGCTGAAGGATAAATAGTTGGAACATAACATTTTGATTAAATAGAAAGCAAATAAAATAATGGTATAGTTTATTATCTCACTATGTTTTATTTCAGAAATTTTAGAGCATATTAAAGTTAAGGAAAACTAAGGTGAGAAGTCTCATAGTGTGTGATATGAAAGTAAATTAACATAATGTTAAGGTTGATTATGTGTAAGAAGGGCTATGAATGTTATCTGGAGAAAATCTGATTTCAAAATTTGAAAACATTGGTTTTGTGGAATTTCAGTAAAACAATATAATATTTTCCTGTCTCCCTTTATTTAATAGAAAATAAGAACTACTGTGCCTTTTAATTTTTACTTAATTGAGCACTGATTTTTTTTCTAGCTTCTTTTACTAATTAAATGTAGTCTTTGCTAATTTCACACATCAAATTATCACATTCTGCTTTCTCTCACTCTCAGACCCTTTCATATCCCTCCCACCCAAGTCAGAATCTCTCTTCTCAACGAATCCTTTTCTTACCCTTCATTTCATTTTGTTCTATAACCCAAGAATTGAATATGGAGCCGTTTCCAGCCTTTCTCTCTACCTGCCTCTTACATCTCTTAACCCTCTCTTTTCTGTTGCTTTCTTACCATTCGCTACATGTTGTAAGTGTCCTGTTTATTGCAGTATGTTCAACAACACAAGTTCTCAGCACTTTGTACAACCATGAGCCTATTTATTTTGTGGGAGGGTTCAGGGAGCAGAGAGTGTTTTAAGTTTATAGTTAATTTATGTGACAATAATGAAGTATGCTGTGTATGTATGTTCCAATTCCCCCCAACACAAAGACAACCTCCCATTACCCACTTTTGCTACCAGAGAGACACTTTTTTTTTTTTCACAATATTTGAACTCATATTGACAACTCTGAATAATTCAAGGTCCACAGCTGGTGTTAGAGTGTTTACACCCTGTGGCCTTGGGCAAATATAAAATGACATATCTAGTGTATCATTATACAGAGTGTGTGAACTGCTTTAAAAATTCCCATTTCTGAGCTGTACTTCCATCTCCCACCAACCAAAACTTGAGCACGCAATAAACGTTCCACAAACTTCATAGCTTCTAATTTCCTAAATAATCAATTAGAATAAGGGAATAGAAACATTTTCAAGCTGGCTCATTCTACTTACTGTGCTGGCTAGTGACATGTCAACTTCATATAAGCTACAGCAAATTTAGCTAAGGAAATCTAAGCTAAGAAAAAGCCTCTCAAGACTGTGCTGAAGGCAAGTGTGGAATTTTTTTTTTTTTTGATTAATGATTGTTGTGGGAGGGTCCAGCTCATTGTGGGCAGTGCTCCCCTAGCATGGTGTTCTTAGGCCCTGTAAGACAACATTCTGAGGAAGAAAGAAGGAGCAAGCCAGTAAGCAGCACTCCTCTATGGCTTTTATATCAAATATTGCCTCCATGTTCCTGCTTGATTTCCTTAAGTAATAGAGTATGGCATGGAAATGAAGGGCAAAATTGGCATCGCTTCTCCAAGTTGCCTTCAGTCATTACGTTTTATCAACAATTAAAGCCCTAACTAAGACACTTGGTAAGACTCATCTAAACTTCTTCCATGTTTTTTGATATGATAGCTCATTTTTTTAGAGCAATACAATGACATTCTATTGTTGGGATAACCCCCCCCCTTGATACATTCCTTAATGTATTGATTGCTTCTAAGTTTTGACAGCTATGGATGAAGTTGCTAATCTGTATGTTTGATTGATTGAATAGGCAAAGTTTTTTTTGTTTGTTTGTTGGTATTTTGTTTTGTTTTCTACCCTTTGGGGGTAACTAGCAAGCAGTATGGTAAAAGCATATATAGAAATATCTAAGAAATGAATAAGTTATCTTCTAAAGTGGTCATACCATGTTGCAAGGTCAGCAATGAGATCACAACAACAGTACCAGCATCTTGTCTTATAACTGTGCTCTAAATTTGTTTACATAGAGAGATATGTGTTATAACCAACTTCCAAAACACATGTAGAGGTGATATGACTTGACTTTCTTCTCTAGGAAGTGCATTTAATATTGTGCAGTCACTCATTTTTTTATACTTGCGCTCCTTATAGCAGAATGCTTGTCATAGAAATGCATTAGAGTTTATCTTTTGATATGTACAGTGCTTGTCAGTTCCAGGTAGTACTCTAATCATTTCTCATGTATCATCTGATGTCTTCTTCAAAACCCTCACATATAAATTCTAACTATTATACTTAAAGCCATTTGATAGATGGTAGGATAAACCATGGAGACAATAAATAAATAACAATGAATAAATAACAATGGCTACCTCAGCCTTCAACTGGCAAAATTGAAATCTGTAAACTGACAAGCAAAGCTTGTGTGGACTTCTTTACCATCTGATGTACTTTCTGTGCATGGCAACCAGGCCTTCAGTGCAGTGAAACCCTGAGGGACACCCGATCCTTAGCCTTCCTTCGTCATTAGATTTTTTCCATGCTTTGCCAAAATTCACACAGTTATTGACTTCTTCTATATTGATATTTCTTTTTAGCATTGTCTTTTCTTGGTATTGTCGTTGTTGATTTTAAAACTCTTTCTTCACATATTTGCCTGACCCTTTCAAGCTCGTTGTTATTTGTTTTTTTTTTTTTTTTAATTTGTGATGTTTCAATTCAGTCATTAACCTCCTTTTCATTACCTAAATTTTATTATTTTTCATTTATTTACTTACTACAGTACAACTAAATAAATTATAAGTAGCTATAACAACATGATTAAACTCTCAACTGCTATTTTCCTTAATGAAACTGGTTCTGTCTCATCTCAGTCATGTGTCAGGACAGTGCACTTCTGTAATGGAGAAAGTCAACTTTATTTCCTGTCCCTGTTTTCTTCACAGGGATGCCTGGGCAGTTCACATCGCACTCCTTCCTGGGTAGAGGGCTTATCAGTTCTAACAGGGATTATTCCTGTCTCATTGATTTGTCTCCAACTCTGCTCTCACCATCTTCTCCCACAAGATACAAAGTGATCATTACATAACAGAAACACACTCTTATCATTCAGTTGAAAACCCTCTAATCCCTCGTTTTATGGACACATTCCTCTCTATAAGTCCTATCCTGAGAAATCGACTTTCCACAGCCCTATCCCCATTCCACAATCATCTGCTCCTCTCTATATGAAACCATAAATTGCTCACAGACAGCCAATATTCATTATTTGTAGATTCCACATCTGAGAATCTGTCTATTTATAACATGTATTTGTAACTTCCAAATGAAAACCCATGAGCTTTTGCAGAGGCCCAGGCACATTAATAGAGTGGCAATGATTGGATTTCCTTGAGGTGCTGATTCCCACCAAAGATCACACAAGGAGATGCTGGCTTTCCTGTTTCGACTCTCTACTCTAAACAGTGGTCTCTTGTGGTCTGCTTAATGCCACATTTCCCACATTTTTGTGCATTTGCTAGTGATTTCACTGTTTACAATAGTCACAGAATTGTAACGAATGTAATCTAGTTCTCTCATAGGACTGTGATATACTTTCTAAAAAAGAAGAAGAAGTATATGTATTAGAGAACCTTTTTTTTTTCCAGACAGGAATTGCAGTACTGTTTGCCAGAGTTCAATGCTAAACAAAACAAAACAAGACAAAAAAATATGCACCACATGGGGGTCTTTGCCTATAACAATTAATAAAACATAGTTATGCAATATTAAATAATTAAACTCTCTTTGTAAATTATTTTATTACGGAATAAATCAAATGATGCATTAGGTTTGTGTGGCTAGGTAGCAAGATTCAGTATAGAAAAGTAATATATTTAATGAATCAAGAGAAACATCTCATCCTTAAGTACGGCTCTAAAATACCAATAAGATTTAACAGTGTAGTTTCATGTTGGTAATATGTGTTCTTTGATTGCACATGTTGGCTAAGTGCAGGCATAATACTCAATGTAAATCCCAAGGAAACACAACTCAGTATCACTTAGCACCATCTTCACCAAGATTTATCTTTCTAAACAAGAGTTCTCATTAACAGAAACCAGAGTTTTGAAGAAATGGCTGATTCCAGACCTGCAGTTAGAAAAAAATGGACAAAATAGCCCTGGAATTTCATGTCCCAGAAATGAAGGAAGCTACTGGATATATCTGAAGGGAAATTAAAATTGAAAACCCAAACAAGAGAATTACAGAAAACGTGCTCACTGCCCCTAATACAGAAAAGCTACAGTAGCAAAATATGTATTAACTGTCATGATTGGGAGCCTTGTAACACTGACATTCACAGCAAGCACATTTAACACTCATCTTTACTTTGTACTGGAGTATATAAAGTTTGCAAGACCAAGGGACATTTCTTCCCAATGATGGACGACTTGGCCATCTTCTGCTAAATATGCAGCTAAAGACACGAGTTCTGGGGGTACTGGTTAGTTCATATTGTTGTTCCACCTATAGGGTTGCAGACTCCTTCAGCTCCTTGGGTACTTTCTCTAGCTCCTACATTAGGGGCCCTGTGTTCCAGCATATAGATGACTGTGAGCATCCACTTCTGTGTTTGCCAGGCACTGGCATACCCTCACACGAGACAACTATATCAGAGTCCTTTCAGCAAAATCTTGCTGGCATATGGAATAGTGTCTAGATTTAGTGGCTGATTATGGGATGGATCCCTGGGTGGGTAGTCTCTGGATGGTCCATCTTTTCATCTTAGCTCCAAACTTAGTCTTTGTAACTCCTTCCATGGGTGTTTTGTTCCCTATTCTAAGGAGGAATGAAGTAGCCACACTTTGGTCTTCGTTCTTATTTTTGTGTTTTGCAAATTGTATCTTGGGTATTCTAACTTTCTGGGCTAATATCCACTTATCAGTGAGTATATATCAAGTGACTTCTTTTGAGATTAGGTTACTCACTAAGGATGATATCCTCCAGATACATCCATTTGCCCAAGAATTTCATAAATTCATTGTTTTTAATAGCTGAGTATACTCCATTGTGTAAATGTACCACATTTTCTGCATCCATTCCTCTGTTGAGGGACATCTAGGTTCTTGCCAGCTTCTGGCTATTATAAATAAGGCTGCTAAGAACATAGTGTAGCATGTGTCCTTATTACCAGTTGGAACATCTTCTGGGTATATGCCCAGAAGAGGTATTGCTGGATCTTTCATCTATGATCAACTTTCTGAGGAACCACCTGAGTGATTTCCAGAGTGGTGGTACCAGCTTGCAATCCCACCAACAATGGAGGAGTTTTCCTCTCTCTCCACATCCTCGCCGGCATCTGCTGTCAACTAATTTTTTGATCTAAGCCATTCTGACTGGAGTGAGGAGGAATCTCAAGGTTGTTTTGATTTGCATTTCCCTGATGATTAAGGATGTTGAACATTTTTTCAAGTGTTTCTCAGGCCTTCAGTATTCCTAACTTGAGAACTCTTTGTTTATCTCTGTACTCCATTTTTTAATGGGGTTATTTGAATTTCTGGGGTCTAGCTTCTTGAGCTCTTTCTATATATTGGATATTATTCCCATAACAGATTTAGGATTGGAAAAAATCCTTTATCAATTTGTTGGTGGTGGCCTTTTTGTCTTATTGACAGTGTCTTTTGCCTTAAAGAAGCTTTGCAATTTCATGAGGTCCCATTTGTCAATTCTTGTTCTTATAGCACAAGCTACTGCTGTTCTGTTAAGGAATTTTTCCTCAGTGCCCATATCTTGGAGGCTTTTCCCCACTTTCTCCTCTATAAATTTCAGCGTCTCTGGTTTTATGTGGAGTTCTTTGATCCACTTAGAATTGAGCTTTGTACAAGGAGATAAGAATAGATCAATCTGCATTCTTCTACATGATAACCGCCAGTTGTGCCAGCACCATTTGTTGAAAATGCTGTCTTTTTTCCATTGGATAGTTTTAGCTCCCTTCTCAAAGATCAAGTGACCATAGGTGAATGGATTCATTTCTGAGTCTTAAATTCTATTCCATTGATCTACCTGTCTATCGCTGTACCAGTACCATGCAGGTTTTTGTTTTTTTTTTTTTTTTTTTTTTTTTTTTTTTTTTTTTTTTTTTTTTTTTTTTTTTTTTTTTTTTTTTTTTGTTTTTTTTTTTCACAATTGCTCTGTAGTATAGCTTGAGGTCTGGCATGGTGATTCCCCCAGAGGTTCTTTTATTGTTGAGAAAAGTTTTTGCTATCCTAGGTTTTTTATTATTCCAGATGAATTTGCAAATTGCCCTTTCTAACTCAGTGAAGAATTGAGTTGGAATTTTGATGGGGATTGCATTGAATATGTAGATTGCTTTCGGCAGGAGAGCCATTTTGACTATATTAATCCTGCAAATCCATGAGCATGGGAGATCTTTCCATCTTCTGAGATCATCTTCAATTTTTTTTCTTCAGAGACTTGAAGTTCTTGTCATACAGATCTTTCACTTCTTTAGTTAGAGTCACACCAAGGTATTATTATTTATGACTATTGTGAAGGGTGTTGTTTCCCAAATTTCTTTCTCAGTGCATTTATATTGTGTAGAGAAAGGTCATTGTTTTGTTTGAGTTAAGTGTATATCCAGCTACTTCACTGAAGCTGGTTATCAGGTTTAGGAGTTCTCTTGTGGAATTTTTAGGGTCACTTATATATACTATCATATCATCTGCAAATAGTGATATTTTGACTTTTTCCTTTCCAATTTGTATCCCCTTGATCTCCTTTTGTTGTCGAATTGCTCTGGCTAGGACTTCAAGTACTATATTGAATGGGTAAGAAGAAAGTTGGCCTTGCCTAGTCCTTGATTTTAGTGGGATTGCTTCAAGTTTCTCTCCATTTAGTTTGATGTTGGCTACTGGTTTGCTGTAGATTGCTTTTATTATGTTTAGGTATGGGCCTTGAATTCCTGATCGTTCCCAGACTTTTATCATGAATGGGTGTTGGATTTGTCAAACGGTTTCTCAGCATTTAAGGAGATGATCATGTGGTTTTTGTCTTTGAGTTTGTTTATATAGTGGATTATGTTGATGGATTTCCATATATTAAACTATTCCTGCATCCCTGGGATGAAGCCTACTTGGTCATGATGGATGTTCGTTTTGATGTGTTCTTGGATTCAGTTTGTGAGAATTTTATTGAGTGTTTTGCATTTATATTCATAAAGAAAATTGGTCTGAAGTTCTCTTTATTTGTTGGATCTTTGTTTGGTTTAGGTATTAGAGTAATTGTGGCTTCATAGAATGAATTGGGTAGAGTTCTTTCTGTTTCTATTTTGTGGAATAGTTTGAAAAGAGTTAAAATTAGGTATTATTTGAAAGTCTGATGGAACTCTGCACTAAACCCATCTATTCCTGGGCTTTTTTTGGTTGGGAGACTATTGATGACCGTTTCTATTTCTTTAGGGGAAATGGGACTGTTTAGATCATTAATCTGATCCTAATTTAACTTCGGTACCTGGTATCTGTCTAGGAAGTTGTCCATTTCATCCAGGTTTTCTAGTTTTGTTGAGTATAGCCTTTTGTAATAGGATCTGATGATGTTTTGGATTTCCTCAGGATCTGTTGTTATGCCTCCTTTTTCATTTCTGATTTTGTTAATTAGAATGCTGTCCCTGTGCCTTCTAGTGAGTCTGGCTAAGGTTTTATCTATCTTGTTGATTTTCTCAAAGAACCAGTTTTAGGTTTGGTTGATTCTTTGAATGGTTCTTTTTGTTTCCACTTGGTTGATATCAGCCCTGAGTTTTATTATTTCCTGCTGTCTACTCCTTTTGGGTGAATTTGCTTCCTTTAGTTCTAGAGCTTCTATGTGTGCTGTCAGGCTGCTAGTGTATGCTCTCTCTAGTTTCTCTTTGGAGGCACTCTGAGCTACAAGTTTTCCTCTTAGGACTGCCTTCATTGTGTCCCATAAGTTTGGGTATGTTGTGGCTTCATTTTCATTAAAATCTAAAAAGACTTTGATTTCTTTATTTCTTTCTTGACCAAGTATCATTGAGTATAGTTTTTTTCAGTTTCCACATTAATTCTGGCTTTCTATTATTTATGCTGTTATTGAAGATCAGCATTATTCCATTTTGATTTGATAGGATGCATGGGATAATTTCAACATTTTTGTATCTGTTGAGACCTGTTTTTTGACCAATTGTATGGTCAATTTTGCAGGAGGTACCATGAGGTGCTAAGAAGGTATATCCTTTTGTTTTAAGATAAAATATTCTGTAGATACCTATTAAATCCATTGGTTTCATAACTCCTGTTAGTGTCCATGTGTCTCTGTTAGTTTCTGTTTCCAGGATCTGTCCAATGGTGAGAGTGTGGTGTTGAAGTCTCCCACTATTATTGTGTAAGGTTCAGTCTATGCTTTGAGCTTTACTAAAGTTTCTTTAATGAATGTGGCTGCTCTTACATTTGGAGCATAGATATTCAGAATTGAGATTTCATCTTGGAAGACTTTAACTTTGATGTGTAGGAAGTGCCCATCTTTGTCTTTTTTGATAGCTTTGGCTTGAAAGTCAATTTTATTCGATATTAGAATGGCTACTCCAACTTGTTTCTTCAGACCATTTGCTTGGAAAATTGTTTTCCAGCCTTTCACTCTGAGGTAGTGTCTGTCTTTTTCCCTGAGGTGTGTTTCCTGTAAGCAGCAAAATGTTGGGTCCTGTTTGTGTATCTGGTCTATTAGTCTATGTCTTTTTATCGGGGAATTGAGTCCATTGATGTTAAGAGAAATTAAAGAAAATTAATTGTTGCTTCCTGTTATTTTTGTTATTAAAGTAGGGATTCTGTGGCTGTCTACTTTAGGTTTGTTGAAGGATTACTTTCTTGCTTTTTTTAGGGTGTAGGTTCTGTCATTGTGTTGATATTTTCTCGTTATTATCCTTTGAAGGGCTGGATTTGTGGAAAGCTATTGTGTGAATTTGGTTTTGTCATGGAATACTTTCATTTCTCCTTCTATGGTAATTGAGAGTTTTGCTGGGTATAGCAGCCTGGGCTGGCATTTGTGTTCTCTTATGGTCTGTATAACCTCTGTCCAGGATCTTCTGGCTTTCATAGTCCCTGGTGAGAAGTTTGGTGTAATTCTAATAGGTCTGCCTTTATATGTTACTTGCCCTTTTTCCCTTACTTCTTTTAATATTCTATCTTTATTATGTGAATTTGTTGTGATTATTATGTGTCTGGAGGAATTTCTTTTCTGGTCCAGTCTATTTGCAGTTCTGTAGGCTTCCTGTATGTTCATGGGCATCTCTTTCTTTAGGTATGGTAAGTTTTCTTCTATAATTTTGTTGAAGATATTTGCTGGCCCTTTAAGTTGAAGATCTTAATTCTCATCTACTCCTATTCTAAGTATGTTTGCTCTTCTCAGCGTGTCCTTGATTTCTTGGATGTTTTGAGTTAGGATCTTTTTGCATTTTGCATTTTCTTTCATTGTTGTGCCCATGTTCTCTATGGAATCTTCAGCACCTGAGATTCTCTCTCTTCCATCTCTTGTATTTTGTTGCTGATGCTCACATCTATGGTTCCTGATTTCTTTCCTAGGGTTTCTATCTCCAGAGTTGTCTTACTTTGGTTTTCTTTTATTGTTTCTACTTCCCTTTTTTGTTATTGGATAGTTTTGTTCAATTCTATCACTTGTTTGGGTGTGTTTTCCTGTAATTCTTTAAGGAATTTTTGTGTTTCCTCTTTAAGGACTTCTACCTGATTAGCTGTGTTTTCCTGTGATTTTTAAAAGGGCTTCTACCAGTTTAGCAGTGTTCTTCTGCATTTCTTTAAGTGAATTATTAATGCCCTTCTTAAGGTCCTCTACCAGCATCATGAGATATGCATTTGAATCCAAATCTTGCTTTTAGATCTGTTGGGGTAACCAGGACTGGCTGAGGTGGGAGTGCTAGGTTCTGGTGATGGTGAGTGGTCTTCTTTTCTGTTGGTAAGATTTTTTGTTTGCCTTTCGCCATTTGGTATTCTCTGGTGTTAGTTGTTATAGTTGTCTCTGGCTGGAGCCTGTTCTTCCTGTGATTCTGTTAGCCTCTGTCAGCTGTCCTGGGAGTTCAGGTCTCTTCTGAGTCACAGTGATCAGAGTATTTTCTTCAGGCAAACTCTCCTCTTGCAGGGAAGATGCACAGAGTTCTGGCATTCAGACCTGCCTCCTGGCTGTAGATGATGGCCTGGCATAGGGCCTGTCCCAGAAGATGGGTTGCCTCTGAAGTCTATGTGCTCTCATGAACAGACTGGTCTCCGAGGGACCCTAGACACAAGATGGTTCCCTTACCTGCTCTGGAGGTCAGAGCCCTCCCAGGTGGTCACCTCTTCTCTGGTGGGGAAGGTGCCAGGATGTCTGCAGCCCAAACACGGTCTGTCCCAGAATCTGTGTTGCTTCTGCCTTTCCTAGAAGTTGTGTCACTTCTGCAGTCCACACTCTGTCTTGTGCACACTATCTCAGAGGGACCCGGGAGACAAGATGGCTCCCTCACCTGCTTTTGGGGTTCAGAGCCCTCACGGGTGGCCACCTCTCCTCTGGCAGGGAAGGTGCCAGGATGGCCCAAAACAGGGGTCTGTCCCAGAAGCTGTGTTTCTTCTGCAGTCCACTGGCTCACCCTCCACAGTCCCTGAGCTGATATGCACAGACTGGTCTCAGAGGGACCCCAGAGACAAAATGGCTCCCTCATGAGCTCTAACAGACAAAGCCCTCCAGGGCAGC
Source organism: Mus minutoides (assembly GCA_902729485.2). NCBI lineage: Eukaryota > Metazoa > Chordata > Mammalia > Rodentia > Muridae > Mus > Mus minutoides. Next base: position 43,189 of record CACVCL010021612.1, read on the forward strand.
CATGTCTTCTCTGGCGGGAAGGTAGCCGGATGTCTACAGCCCAAAATAGCGCCTGTCCCAGCAGCCGTGTTGGTTCTGCCTGTTCCAGAAGCTGTGTTGCTTCTGCAGTCCACTCACTCACCCTCTGCAGTCCTTGAGCTGATCTGCACACTTTGGTTTTCTTTATATGGATCCTTTTCTTCTATACCCAATGCCCCAAGATGTGGTGATAAGAAGTTATTTGAAAACGTTCTTTTTTTTTTTTCCAATTTTTTATTAGATATTTTCTTAATTTACATTTCAAATGCTATCCTGAAAGTTCCCTCCCCCTCCCATCGCCCTGTTCCCCTGCCCACCCACTCCCACTTCTTGGCCCTGGCGTTCCCCTGTATTGGGGCATATAAAGATTGCAATACCAAGGGGCCTCTCCTCCCAATGATGGCCGACGAAGCCATCTTCTGCTACATATGGAGCTAGAGACACAAGTTCTGGGGGTTCTGGTTAGTTCATATTGTTGTTCCTCTTCTAGGGTTGCATACCCCTTCAGCTCCTGGGGTTCTATCTCTAGCTTCTCCATTGTGGGCCCCATGCTCCATCTTATAGATGACTGTGAGCATCCACTTCTGTACGAGATAGCTACATCAGGGTCCCTTCACTAAACACTTGCTGTCCTATGCAATAATGTCTGAGTTTAGTGACTGATTATGGGATGGATCTCTCAGTGGGGTAGTCTCTGCATGGTCCATCCTTTCGTCTTAGCTCTAAACTTTGTCTCTGTAACTCCTTTCATGGGTATTTTATTTCCTATTCAAAGGAGGAATTAAGTATCCACGCACTGGTTTTCCTTCTTGATTTTCTTTTGTTTTGCAAATTGTATCTTGGGTATTCTAAGTTTCTGAGCTAATATCCATTTATCAGTGAGCTCATATCCAATGACTTCTTTTGTGATTGGGTTACCTCACTAAGGATTATGTCCTCCAGATACATCCATTTGCCCAAGAATTTCATAAATTCATTTTTTAAAATAGCAGAATAGTACTCCATTGTGTAAATGTATCACATTTTCTGTATCCATTCCTCTGTTGAGGGACATCTGTGTTCTTTCCATCTTCNATCAGTGAGCTCATATCCAATGACTTCTTTTGTGATTGGGTTACCTCACTAAGGATTATGTCCTCCAGATACATCCATTTGCCCAAGAATTTCATAAATTCATTTTTTAAAATAGCAGAATAGTACTCCATTGTGTAAATGTATCACATTTTCTGTATCCATTCCTCTGTTGAGGGACATCTGTGTTCTTTCCATCTTCAGGCTATTATAAATAAGGCTGCTATGAACATAGTGGAGCATGAGACACTGACTGCTACAAACTTCTTTTTTAGTATCAGCTTTTCTTTGCTTCAATTTAATGTGTTTCAAGAATTATTTTAGTAAAAACTTTATCCGCTGATATTCTTTAAATTTCCTTGTATTTTTATACCTTCTGGATCTTCCCCCCCCCCTTAATTGGCAGTTTTCTTGTATATGTGTACATGTATATGTGTACAGTCAGGCTGTGTGTGTGTGTGTGTGTGTGTGTGTGTGTGTGTGTGTGTTTGTATGTATGTATGTATGTATGTATGTATGTATGTATCTATCTATCTATCTATCTATCTATCTATCTATCTATCCATATCTATGAGGGAAAGAGAAAGTCAAGATTATATATATATATATATATATATATATATATATATATATATATACAGAATTGAGATTCTAAATGATTTCATTTATGCTTCCTTGAGATGATGACTGGCTGAGAAAACTTTCTATCTGTTAGCTGTTGGATGCAATGCTCTGTAGAGTCTTCTCATTTTGGGTAGGGTATAAGTTAATCCTGGTTTTCACTGTTTTTTTGATTGTTTGTTTATTTATATGATCTGTCCATTGTTGAAAGTGGCATGAAGGTTCTCAGCACATTTCTTCTTGTGTGTCTGTTTTTACCCACTTTCTATATTCTCCTGCCTTAAAAATGGCTATGCCTATATCTAGAATTGATAGTTCTCTTGCTAAATTGACCCCTCTATAGAATGACCTAGTTTGTTTTTCATCACCCTTGACTAAAATCTACTTTATATGACATAAGAACAATTACTCCTACATTTTTGGTTCTACCTACAAGAAATATCAGAGCTTACCATAGTACTTTTGGTATATTTGTATACTTTCTGGATTTAGTTTATTGTAATCAACTTATCAGAGGGGCTAATTTTTTTAATCTTTTGAATAATGCTATGATTTTAAATATTAGACATTTATTATTTACAGGCTGAGTAATTAGTTAGTATAGTCTTACCACAGCTTTTTCTTAACTTTTTCCCTCTTGGTTTGTGAATTCACTGTTTATGATGGTTAACCTTACTTGTCAACCCTATTGCATCTGGAATCAACCGAGAAATAGGCCTGTGGGTGGTTCTATATGGGTATTTCCTGGAAGGATTAATTGAAGAGGAAAGACTCTCCCCTAGAATAGACAGCAGCATCTGGCTAAGACCAGACATAAAACAGTCCTAAGGAAAAGCTGTTGCTCTTGCCCTGCTTTCTCTCACCATGGCTGAGTATGTCTGCCTTGCTCTTGCTCCTTGCCTAGCATAGGGATATGGCTTCCTTATCTCCACTATGTAGACTAAAACGCTATCATCCACACCTTCATTACTAGATTTTGACTTCTGAGTCATCCATCATTGTGGACTATGGGGCCAATTTAATAAATCCTCTCTGTAATATATTTGTTCTATTGTTTAATATAGTTAATGTATTAGCCCTGGTCCTCTAGATAACTAACAAGCACACACACTGTTATTGCTTTCTGTAATATGATTTCTCCCTCTTTGACACCGCCCTGTCATTATTTATTTCTAATGACGAAAGCATGTGTTCTAATAGAGTTCTGAACTTCCTGCAACTGTTTTTCACTCTTTTTCCTTTCTCATTTTACCATTATGCTTTTTCAATGATTCTGCATTCAAGCTCATTCTTCTCTCCCTTCTGCTTCATCTACTGATGGCTTAATAGTGATTTAAGCTCTGTTGGTTATATTTTGTAACTGAACATTTTTTTGGTTTTGACCATTTATTTCAATCTCATTGTTAAAATTCTCTGTAAAGATGCAAAAATTTTGTTGTAATTGGTTTTGTTATTTATTATTATGGTTATTTTTTTGATGTGGTTAAGTTTACTTGATGGTTATTTTAAATTCTTATTTTAGGAATTTTTCCATCTGTCTCCTGTCCGGATAGTTTCTGGCACCTTATTTTGGGCATTAGGTAAGGTTTCCTATAAACTGTGTGTGACTGCTGGTATGTGACATTGTCTGGGCAGTCAAGGTTAAATATGTATTGAAGTTTTTTTTTTTTTTTTTTTTTTTTTTTTTTTTTTTTTTTTTTTTTTTTTTGTTGTTTTGGGTTTCTTTATGTGTTTGTGATTTGTTTGGTTTGTTTGTGATTTGTTCTATTTTTGCCTGAATTTCTATAAATGCTGAGCAGGCTCTTTATTTTCTATAAGCAGACTTTTCACCACTCCATTGTTGGTGTGTTATCTTGGTTTCGGTACTAGAAGACAACCTAGACCCACATTTGTCCCAATGGCAATCTTAATATATTTCAATGGATGATTAAGGAAGCACTAAAATGAATATTCTGTACCCACAAGTTTCTTCCAGGGTTAGAGTAGGCCCAATCACATCCACAATTGATACAGTACTCTATTGTAGTCTGTGGGTAAATACTCATGTGGAAGAATGCACAGTCAGTTATAACCAGCATAGCATTGTGACACATCCCAAACTCATACTGTTAAAGTCTGCCTAATGCCAAGATGGACTCATGGTTTGACTCTACTGCAAATACTTATATATGGGTCCAGGTTCTGAATCTCTGGGTGTCCCCTCTTTGGTTATCTGGTGCTACTGGTACACAGTCATATCTTAGATTATTTGTATTTCTTTATTTGGAGTGAGTTTGAATGCATACACTTTTTGGAGGGTAAACCAAGGGTTATATAGTTCCAGGGAGGGACAAGGTCAGTGGCTAAAGGCTAAGACAACTGAGATGTCTCATTAGCGTGGAGATATGTTCTAGGTGCTGAGTATGTGACTCTCACAAAAGATTCTATCTGGAATAGAAGATCAGTGGTGAGAGGTCATTGGCACTCACTTAAAGTGTTTCAGAGATCCACCCATAGACAGCTTGGCTGATAGAACTCTGAAGCTTTATCAAGGATTAGAAATATGAGTCAGACTTATTTGGTCTCAGGTCTCTCTGTTTGGTGATAAGACATTCTAAAGTCCCATCTTCAAATACTGGCTTCGAAATAGCTGATCTGCCCAGGGATGAGGGATGGGTAATAAAGATGGTCCACTAGCCACCAACTGTAAGGGTTTGTATATGCTTCATCCACGAAGTAGCTCTATTAGAAAGTATACTACCTTGTTGGAGTAAGTATGTCACTGTGGGTGTGGGCTTTAACACCCTAGTTCTAGCTACCTGGAAGGTAGGCCCTTCCTAGCACCCTCTAGATGAAGATGTAGAACTCTCAGCTCCACCTGCTCCATTCCTGCCTGGATGCTGTCATGCTTTTTTCTTGATCATATTTGACTGAAACTCTGAACCTGTAACCAGTCTCAATGAAATGTTCTTTTTAAGAGTTGCCCTGGTTATGGTGTCTGTTCACAGTAGTAAAATCCTAACTAAGACAACAATATCCATAGGTCACTTAAGTCCACAGTTGCTGACTCTTAACAATCCTGAAGAAAATGGCTGGTGTGTCCCAGGTCTGCTCCGAGGTTGGAAAAGATACAAAATGCAACTCCTAGCTTTCCCACCTGTGCATAGGCCTCAGGCTGCTCTTGGCCAACCTATGAGTTTTCATTGTGAGTTTTATCCTGGGTACTGGGTCTCACTATGGTGGTCTTGCAAAAACCTGAACTTTAGTACTCACTCCCCACTTTGCAGGGCTTGCTCTAGTTCGGCTGTCAGCAGCTTCGGTAGATGTGGCAGAACCTTGGACCTCCTACTAACACAATTCTAGTGGTCTACTAGCATTGTGGACTTACACTGATTTCAACATGGCTGACAGAGTCCTGACATTGAAATCAAAGACTTAGGCTTACTCTTCTCCTACAAGCTAATGGGGACTTTTCTCTGAAGTGGGATACTTCGAGTTGGGAGAGTGGAACACTCTGTTTTTAAACCTGTTTTTTGTTTGTTTGTTTATTTGTTTGTTTGTTTTGTATTGTTAAAGCAGTGTGGTGCAGAATAGTCATTCAACTTGTTTTTGTTGGGAAACAATCCATTGCTGGAACGTCTTACTCATTGATGATTTAAGATTCTCTAGAGAAACACAACCAAAAACCAGATCAGGAAGGATTTAGCCAGATCAGGAAAGATTTATTGGATTAATTCACAAGGTACAGTCTATATAATCCAACAAAGGCTGTCTAACATTGGGGAGACCAAGAATTTGATAGCTATTCAGTTAATTGAATATGTTCCAGCAGTCTTAATCTGGGACTAAAGACATTGTGTATTTCTGGAGAGCTACTGGTTTTCATTTTCTGGTGGAAACCTAAAGAAGCTTGGATAATCATGCACAGCTAAAGACTAAACAAACTTACCAGCCAGGGTGAAGGCAGCAGACATGAGGGCAGGAATTGGGGAGCTTCTTTCTCCCAAATCTTTTAAGGATGGTCTTGCCACATTAAAGTATTTGATCATGAAAGCCCCTCACAGGAGTGTCCAGTATTTTGCCTTTTAGTTTATTCTCAAGAATGTTAAATTTACAACCAAGACTAACTATGCCAGTGTCATATCAATCTGCTTTTACTCTAGTGTGTGTTACTGGTAGTCTCCACCATCTCTCAATAAAATCATAGGTTTTTAAAAACTGCCTTCCTATATACTAAAGTTATACAACCTTTTGCTAATTAAAATTAAATCACAAACACACACTAACAGACTCACATTTTATATGGATGGAAGAAAAATAGAAAAGAAAAGAAATGAAATGTTCTAGGGACTGATTCCTGAGTGGGTGTTTTCAGCCAGTCTCAGTTTGGTGGTATTTCTTTGAAGATTGCTGTCTCTTACCTTATCCACTGCCTGTCCAGATTCTCACAGCTGTAGTCCATGATTTTGTCTCTTACACATGAGGATTTGTGGACACCTTCTGGATAGTCAGTTTAGGACATTTGATGATATAGTTCATTGCTGTGGCTTCTGATTTTATCTTAGCAGTCATACTTGAAAGTTTTAGTAACATCTTTTGTTATATTGATATTCCATAGTATATTTTTTAATAAGAAATGTGACATTAATATTATTGAAATCTCAACCTTCTAAAAGAATTTGTGTATAGATTTAAATTCTAAAATGTGCTAAGCCTTGTATGAAATGAGAATAATAATTTAGACTGTTAGTTTAAAAGCAAAACTGTTAACTTAGACAGTCTGAAAGACTTTATTCTGGAGCCGATAATCAGTGACCGTGGTCCAAGAACACAGATTTAGGCTACTCTAAGTTCCATTTTTCAATGTGCAATCAGTTTTATGAAGTTTTTATACTAACAAAAGAAAAAAGTTATAAATCAAGGGATGTTTAAAATAGACACAGAGTTTCACTTTGATTTTCTCTCTTATTCCTTCCCAATAAAAGTGCTAAAACACAGGGCACACAGACTTTACATAATGCCCTTATTAAGGGTACAAATGTGATAGTTGAAAATATTTGTATGGTTCTGTTCTATGGGCATATTGAATACAAAATATGTTAGTTACATTTAGGAGCCCATGGAAAATAAGGCATTTTGAGACATAGAAATAAATAGTTAAAACAAATCAATAACCATAACAAATGAAAGAATTCTAAGCATGTCTAAAGTAGATAAGGCTAAGCTATCTTGTCAAGGTCCTTTAAATTTTACAATGGTTTTATCATGATGTGAAACCAGTTGCATACTGATAAATACAGTCATGTTGCATGGCAGATCTTTTGAGTTTGTTCCTGAAATCTAACTGAAGCTGTGTATTCTTTGACCAATATCTCAAAGCCTGTCTGTCTTGCATACTTTGGTGATCGTCCTTTTGTTCTGTTTTACTTGGGAGGTTTGAGGAAAAAAATCCCATTTATAAAGTTGAGTAAAACAGCAATAAAGCAAAGGCTTTCTTGGCTGTGCGGAGGGAGCCACAGTTATCTCAGATACTTTTACTGGAGGTGGTCTACTTGACAGAAGTGATGGTGGCTGAGAAGCTTGCTATGAATGCTGTCAAAGCCTCTGTTAGGAACTTTTCAGACTTTATCCTTCTGATATGAACTTATCATTTGTCACTCAATCCTCGGCAGGCTAAGTGATTTATTCATGCTTCCATTTCTATTTTCATGAACAAGAAGAAATAGTCACACATTCTAGAATCCTATTTTCTTTTTTTATTAGACATTTTCTTCATTAACATTCCAAATGCTATCCCCTTTCCTAGTTTCCGCTCCAAAAATCCCCGATAACCTCTCCCCTCCCCCTGTCTCCCAACCCACCCACACCCACTTCCTGGCTCTGGCATTCCCCTGTACTGGGGCATATGACCTTCACAAGACCAAGTGCCTCTCCTCCCATTAATGGCCTACTAGGCCATTCTCTACTACATATGCAACTAGAGACACAAGCTCTGGAAGTACTGGTGAGTTCATGTTGTTCCTCTGATAGGGCTGCCAACCCTTTAAGCTCCTTGGGTACTTTCTCTACCTCCTTCATTGGGACCCTGTGTTCCATCCAATAGATGACTGTGAACATCCACTTTTGTATTTTCCAGGCACTGGAATAGGCTCACAAGAGACAGTTATATCAGGGTCCTGTCAGCAAAATCTTGTTGGTATATACAATAATGTCTGAGTTTGGTGGTTGTTTATGAGATGGGTCCCCAGGAAGGGCAGTCTCTGTATGGTCCTTCCTTCCATCTCAGCTCCAAACTTTGTTTCTGTAACTCCTTCCATGGGTATTCTGTTCCCCCTTCAAAGAAAGATCGAAGCATCCACACTTTGGTCTTCCTTCTTCTTGAGTTTCATGTGTTTTGCAAATTGTATCTTGGGTAAATTTCTGGGCTAATATCCACTTATCAGTGAGTTCAAATCATGTGTGTTCTTTTGTGACTGGGTTACCTCACTCAGGAAAATATCATCCAGATAAAAAAAATTGCCTAAGAATTTCATAAATCCATTGTTTTTTATTATAAATAAAGGTGCTAGGAACATAATGGAACATGTGTCCTTGTTATATGTTGGAGCATCTATTGGGTATATGCCCAGTAGTGGTATAACTGGGTCTTCAGGTAGTACTATGTCTAATTGTCTGAGGAACTGCCAGACTTATTTCCAGAGTGGTTGTACCAGCTTGCAATCTCACCAACAATCAAGAGTATTCCCCTTTCAACACATCTTCACCAGCATCTGCAGTTACCTGAGTTTTTGATCTTAGCCATTCTGACTGGTGTGAAGTAGAATCTCAGAGTTGTTTTGGTTTGAATTTTCCTGATGTCTAAGGATATTGAACATTTCTTAGGTGCTTCTCAACCATTTGATATTTCTTAGTTGAGAATTTGTTGTTTAGCTCAGTACTCCATTTCTTTTAATATTGCGTGTCCTTTTTGCAGAGGACATAGGAGAATATATTTTTATTTTTGTAACTCAGGTTCTTACTTTCTCTTCTTTAACCTCTCACCCTTATCCTCTATTTTTATTTTATAAATTAATTTATTTTTTTACACTCCATAATCCATTCCCTGCCCTACCCTGATCCACCCTACAAATGCTACACATCCCATACCTCCTCTCCAACCCACATGTCTCCATGCGGATGCCCCCACCTCCCACCCCACCTGACCTGAATAGACCCTGGGGCCTCCAGTCTCTTGACTGTTGTGTTCATCATCTCTGAGAGAACACATACCTGGAAATCATCTACTGTATATGTGTTGGGGGCCTTATATCAGCTGTTTGGTGGTTCAGTGTTTGAGAGATCTCTGGGCTCCAGATTAATTAAGACTTCTGTTCCTCCTACAGGATTGCCCTTCTCCTCAGCTTCTCTCAGCCTTCCATAATTCAACAATAGGGGTCATTTGCTTCTGTCCATTGGTTGGGTGTAGATATCTGCATCTGGCTCTTTCAGCAGCCTATTGGGTCTTTCATGGGTCAGTTATGATAGGTCCCTTTTTGTGAGCACTCCATAGCCTCAGTAATAGTGTCAGGCCTTGGGACCTCCCCTTAGCTGGATCCCACTTTGGGCCTGTCACTAGACCTTCTTTTCCTCAGGTTCCTCTCCATTTCCATCCCTTTAATTCTTTGAGACAGGAACAATTATGGGTCAGAGATGTGACTGTGGGATAGCAACCCCATTCCTCACTTGATGCCCTGTCTTCTTGCTGGAGGTAGACTCTGTAAATTCCCTCTCTATACTGTCCAGCATTTCATCTAAGGTCCCTCCTTTTGCCTTCTGAGTGTCCCTTACCTCCCAGGTCTCTGATGCATCCTAGAGTGTCACCCTAACCTCCTATTTCCCGAGTTTGCCTGTTTCCAATTTTCTGCTGGCCCTCAGGGCTTCAGTTCTTTTCCCTCACCAAATACCAGATCAGATTCACCTCCCCTGCCTACTCCTCCCCCCTATCCATTTTCCCTCCCAGGTCCCTTCCTTCTTCCCCACTTGTAAAAGAGGAACACTCCACCATTGTTGCTGGGATTGTAAACTGGTACAATCACTCTGGAAATCAATCTGGAGGTTCCTCAGAAAATTGGAAATAGATCTACCTGAAGACCCAGTATATTTGGGAATATACCCCCAAAATGTCTCAGCATGCCACAGGGACACATATTCCACTATGTTCATATTGGCCTTATTTATGATATCCAGAAGCTAGAAGCAACCTAGATGTCTCATAACAGAAGAATGGATAAAGTAAATATGGTTCATTTACACAATGAAATACTACTCAGCTATTAAGAATGAGGACAGCCTGAGTTTTGCAGACAAATGAAAGGAACTAAAAAATATCATCCTGAATGAGGTAACTAAGACCCCAAAGGATGTGCATGGTGTGTACTCACTAATAAGTGGTTATTAGCCAAAAAAAAAAGTACAGAAGTACAGAATACCCAAGTTACAGTCCAAAGAACTCAAAAAGGTCAACAAGCTTAAGTGCCCAAGTGAGGATGCTTCATTCCCACTTGGGAGAGAGAAGAAAGCAATCAGTACCCAATTTTTAAATAGGGCTATGGATACTAGCCCTTTGTTGGTAAAGCATCTTTTCCCAATCTGTTGCCATTTTGTCCTATTTACACTGTCCTTTGCCTTACAGAAGCTTTGCAATTTTTTGATGTCCCATTTGTCTATTGTTGATTTTAGAGCATAAGCCATTGGTGCTCTGTTTAGGAAAATTTCCCCTGTGCTCTCGTGTTAGAGGTCCTTCCCCAGTTTCTCTTCTATTAGTTTCAGTGTTTATCATTTTATGTGGAGGTCCATGATCCACTTGGACTTGAGATAAGATACAAGGAGATAAGAAAGGATGGATTTGCCTTCTCTCACATGCTGAATGCCAGTTGAAAAAGTGCCATTTGTTGAAAATGTGTCTTTTTTCCACAGGATGGTTTTAGCTCTTTTGTCAAAGATCAAGTGACTATAGGTATGTGGGTTCATTTCTAGGTCTTCCATTCCAAACCATTGATCTACATGCCTGTCTCTGTAACAATACCATACAGATTTTATTCACTATTGCTCTGTAATACATTTTGAGGTCAGGGATGGTGATTCCCCCCGTTCTTTCATTGTTAAGAAATGTTTTCACTATTCTAGGTTTTTTATTATTCCAGATGAAATTGAGAATTGCTCTTTCTAACTTTATGAAGAATTTAGTTCGGATTTTGATGGGGATAGCTTTGAATCTGTAGATTGCTTTCAGCAAGATGTCCATTTTTACTATGTTAATCCTGTAAATCCATGAGCATGTGAGATCTTTCCATCTTCTAAGATCTTTGATTTCATTCTTCAGAGAATTGAAGTTCTTGTCATACAGATCTTTTACTTGCTTGGTTAGAGTCACACCACAGATTTTTGTATACCTTGTGACTCTTGTGAAGGGTGTCATTTCTCTAATTTCTTTCTCATCCTATTCTCCTTTGAGTAGAGGAAGACTACTGATTTGTTTGAGTTAATTTAATATTCAGCCACATTCCTGAAGTTGTTTAACAGGTTTAGGAGTTCTCTCATGGAATACTATCATATCATCTGCAAATGATAATATTTTGACATCTTCCTTTCCAAATTGTATCATTTTGTTTTCTAATTGCTAGGACTTCAATTATATTGAATAGGTAGGGAATGAGTGGGCAGCCTTGTTCAGTCTTGTTTTTAGTGAGTGCTTCAAGTTTCTCAAGATTTTCTGTGAGGTTAACTATTGTTTTACTGTATTTTGCTTTTTACTATGGTTAGGTGTGGGCCTTGAATTCCTGATATTTCCAATACTTTTATCATGAAGGGGTGCTAAATTTTGTCAAATGCTTTTCCAGTATCTAATGAAATGATCATGTGGTTTTATCCATTTGAGGTTTTTTTTTTTTTTTTTTTTTTTTTTTTTTTTTTTTTTTTTTTTTTTTTTTTTTTTTTTTTTTTTTTTTTTTTTTTTTTTTTTTTTTTTTTTTTTTTTTTTTTTTTTTTTTTTTTTTTTTTTTTTTTTTTTTTTTTTTTTTTTTTTTTTTTTTTTTTTTTTTTTTTTTTTGTTGTTGTTGTTGTTTTTTTAATTTCATGGATTACATTGATGTATTTCTATATTGAACCATCCCTGCATTCCTGGGATGCAGCCTACTTGATCATGATGGATAATCATGTTAATGTTTTCTTGGATTCACTTTGTGAGAATTTTATTGAGTACTTTTACATCAATAATCATAAGGGTAATTGGTCTGAAGTTCTCTTTCTTTGTTGGGTCTTTGTGTGATTTAGGTATCTGAGTATTGTGGCTTCATAGAATCAGGTAGAGTACATACTGTTTCTATTTTGTGGAATAGTTTGAGGAGTATTGGTATTAGGTTTTCTTTGAAGGTCTGATAGAACTCTGCAGTAAACCCATCTGGTCCTGGGCTCTTTTTGTAAAGTGTAGTTTCCTTCCTTGTAGTGGAGATTTCCATTTATTATCAATTGTAGGGCTGGATTTGTGGAAAGTTCTTTTGTATTTTTTTTTTTTATCATGGAATATTTTGGTTTCTCAATCTATGGTAATTGAGAGTTTCGCTGAGTATTGTAGTCTGGTCTGGCATTTCTGTTCTCTTAGGGTCTATATGACATCTGCCCAGGATCTTCTGACTTTTAGAGGCTCTGGTGAGAAGTTTGGTTTAATTCTGATAGGTCTTTCTTTATATGTTACTTGACCTTTTTCCCTTACTGCTTTTAATATTCTTTGCTTTTAATATTCTGATAATGTCAAGTAGCCTTGGTTTCTGTTGCTTATGTTCTTGCACTTGCCTTTCACCATTTAGTACTATCTACCCTTGCTGTCTCTGACAGGAGCCTCTTGGTCCTGAAATTCTGAGTGTGCCATAGTTCTTGGGATTCAAGCTTTCTCTGGGATCCTGAAATCCTGGTGTGACCATGTTCCTGAGAATCTGCTTTGTCAGAGCTCCTGGAAGTCAAGCTTTCTTTGCATGTTTCAGGAGTGGATGGGGAGCCAGAGTCCTGGGTCTGCTCCGGGCATAGGTGCAAGCTGTAGGGAACCTGTGCCCCTGGCTGAACAGGGGTTCATGTTTCCATGATTCCTGTGGGGATCCCAGTTACAAGGGGTGTTTGAAAGGATGTTGTTGCCTCAACTGTGATCTTGAGTGTGTCAGAGCTCCAGTGCCCCTGGGTGTGTCCGATCTCCTTCGAGTTGAGCTTCCACTGTTATGCTGTGATCCTGGGAGTGTTTAGAGCACCTGGGAGTCGGGTTCCCTCTGGGTGTTGTAGGAGTGGATGCAGAGCCAGTGCCGTAGGTGCTCTGGGTGCAGGTTCAAACCAGAAGGAACCTATGCTGGGTGAGGGTTCCTGTGTCTCTGGATCCCAGGGTTCCCAGTTACTCAGGGTGTTGGGGCAGATGTTGTGGCCTCACCTGTGATCCTGGGTGTTGAAGAGCATCTAGGAGTCAGGCTCCCTTTGGGTGATGTATGAGTGGGTGCAAAGCCTGCACCCAAGGTCTGCTCCAGGTGTAGTTTAAAACTGAAGGAACCTTTGCTACTGTCTGGGCAGGAGTTTCTGAGTCACTGGATTCTGAAGTTCATAGTTACTCCAGGTGTTGGGACAGATGTTGCGGCCTCTCTTGTAATCCTGGGCATGTCCTGGGAGTCGAGCTTCCTCTTTATGTTGTAGGAGTGGATGTCAAGAATTCATATCTTAAATGGAAAAGACCTGTAAGATATATGTTGCCTCAGGAAAGATAACTTGCTGAATTATTAAACTTAATTTAAAAATCTCTGATAAATAGAACAAAATTTACCAAATGGCTTTCTTTATTAGAACAAATATATTTTAATGCTAGTATGTCATTTTCTTCTGCATGTACAGTGACAGTAAAATTTTCAAAATAAAGCTGCATTAATAGTTTATTAAGCTACAGTCATGATTTAGAAATATTTTCACATTTATCTTTTTAAAATAGAGAATTCATTTAACATATAAAAACAGTGCTTTTGCTGAACTCAATTACCATGGGTCTTGACTTAGCAAGCCAGCATTATGTAAGATTTTCTAGTTCATTTTCCTATTGCTTTCAGTTTTGAAAATAGGTGTCTGTCTTCCTCTTTTCCCCCTTTTCTTTTTCCCTCCTTCCATCTTTTTTCTTTCTTCTTTCCTTTCCTCTTTTCTTTCTTTCTTTCTTTCTTTCTTTCTTTCTTTCTTTCTTTCTTTCTTCCTTCCTTCCTTCCTTCCTTCCTTCCTTCCTTCCTTCTTCCCCTTAGCTTTTTTCTTTCTTCCACAGTCAATACTTTGATTTTTCCGAAAATGGATGCTTCAATGGAGATAACTTTTTTAAGTCTGAAAATGGTAACACCCCACAAGACTTACCTCTGTAATTTGCCAATTCAAATATTATCTTTTAAAATTCACGAAAACGTGATTTCCACTCCTTATTTTCAGCACTCAGTTTGTGGATCTCTACATAATCTGTACCGTATCTTCCTGGAATGACCCAGCGACCTTTGAGACACCAGGGAGCTTTAGAATAGTTCATTGTTAGATTGACATGTATATTAGAAGAAGAGAAACAATTTAATCTATAACTCTACTGTATTTCACATCTACATTTATCTTATACATCACTGTACTTTATTGATGTTTCCTGATGCCGTCAAATAAGTTATGATCTTGTGCCAAAAATGATTATACTGTCTCTGTTTTTATGGGTTTACCATTTTCTCTAGGGAACTGACTAAGAGTCATGAATTTGAGATTGTAGTTAAGTGAAAGTTAATACTGCATTCTGAAAGAAAATATTAAAAGAATAAAAGTCCAGGAAAAGTTTTTTTAAGCATTTTTATTTTTTTTTAATTCTAACACTATTTCTTTAATCTCACTTTTCAAGTTCCTATGAATTCAAAATGAAATATTATATGACCCCTGTAAGTACATCCAAAGCAGGGGACCCAGTAAGATTCATTTACACCCAGAGAGAATTAGATCATCCAAAGGATAACTTTGCTGAAATGTGATTTTATGGAAGCAGACAGGATTTTGGCCAAATGCTCTTATGAAATACCAGGTCTCATATATTTTTATTTAGGAATCTCTTTGGGATCACCAGCTATTCCCAGTGTTGATTACCTCCTTACTGAATTATTCTCTAAGCATCATCAACTTGTTGGCTACTTTTTAAGTCTCCTATTCTATCATTAAAAGATAACGGTGCCATCATTATAGCTTTGCCATCTTTAAATCACTTGTTCATATATGGAGAATCAAGTCTACTGACTTTGGAGACAACCAGACTTCTTGTATTTACTTTGTCTAGATCTTTAATGGTTACATGACAGCCCATTCAGTGTCTAATTCTAGCAGCATGTCCCTCGCCATTAAGTATTTTGCAATGGCACTGATAAAATT